>ML777218.1:669861-706264 GCA_009831015.1 Picea engelmannii | reverse complement strand
ACGATGGTTCTTCAAACCCCCTTTGGTGGCTAACCAAAACCCATGAATACCAACTTGCTAAGCTACCCAATCAATCACCCCAACAGTGGTATCTGCTAATCTGGCTAACCACTCGTATATATCCTTATGAATCCCTCCAAAGAAAATATCATGTATATCAGTAAAGATATGCCTTCCCAACCAATCCTCTGTACTAAGATTATGGCTCTTTTTCTGGGCTTCAACAAAGTCCTTTTCTTGATATTCTATCCACTTCTGAATCTCTATCTTCGATGGAAACCACCTTGACATTCCCTCAAGAAGATTCTGGTCCTGGCAACGGAACCATTTGTTGGCACAGGGGCAGACCCGGGGTTCAATACTCAAGAACACACCAACAAGCCCTAACTACTGCCCCTTTCAGCAACACCTGGGAAGCATATGCAGTCTCACCCGGAGTAGCTATAGGGGGTTGTAGGACACAGGTGTCTACAACCATAAGGAATGCAAAGTGGATTCAAAGCAACAACACACATCAACCTAGTATTCTTTATCTTCCTTAAACCTACTATGCATGTTATACTTCAGCTCTAACACAATATCACAATATAAGCATATCAAATGACAAAGAACACAACATCAATCACACATAACACAAGATATACATGGTTCACCCTCTCCCTAGGGGTACGTACACAAAACTACGCTTTATAATATATTAAGATGAAAGCATACAATTCTTGTTTGTGCTCTTATCTAGAAGATCTTCTCTCTTCTCCTCTTTGTCTCTCCCTCCCTGCGCACCCAGTTGTAGGGTCGATCTTTGCACCCAGCTGAAGATCTTACAATACCATAAGGCTCCCTCACTCAACACTTATCTCTCACACAATGGTACTCGATCAATCATACAATAGAATGAAATCTCAACCAACTTAGCACCAACCATAACAACAACCCATCCTAGGTCTTTTAGACCTTTATTTATACATTATAATCACTCACCGACATCCTTAGGTCGAGACCTAAGTGTCAAAACCCTAGGTGTCTTAGAACCTAGGTCAACTTGACCCATTTTTTTAGGGCTTCGCCAGCCAGTATTTCCTTCCTTCATGCGCAGTGCTTCAAGGCATCTGTTGACATCTTCTCTTGCTTGCTGAGTGTTCCACATTCCCTCTTCCTTGTTGATCTGTCATCCTCGATCTCCTCATCCAATGACTTGCTTTCTCTTACTTCGCTCTGTATTTTCTGCTCTTTTTCTCACTTCAACCTAGTATTAGTCACTGTGTCTTCCACATAGTTCGCATTCCTTCTTTTCTTCCTTAATCTTTGGTTAATTCCATACCCAAGGGCCAACAAGATAGAGGCAAGAAGCAGTACAAGGATAGACTTATTGTAAAGGGGTTTGAATAAAAGAAAGCTTTTCTCCATGGGGATATGGAGGAAGAGATTTATATGTGAAACCACAGGGGTATGAATTCAAAGGGAAGGATAATTTTCTATGCAAGTTGAAGAATATCTTGTATGGACTAAAGCAAGCTCCAAGGCAGTGGTATTTGAAGTTTGACAGGTGTATGACAGAACAAGGTTATAGTAGAATTCATTCTGATCACTATGTTTATTTTAAAAATCTAGAAGATGGAAGCTATACTATCTTACTATTGTATGTAGATGACATGCTTGTTGCAGGGTCTAATATGCAGGATATAAATGTGCTCAAGAATAAATTAGCTAATTCGTTTGCAATGAAGGATTTGGGTGCTGCAAAGAAAATCCTTGGTATGAGAATAACAAGAGACATGAAAAATCACAAATTGACATTGTCTCAGGGTGAGTACATAGAGAAGGTGTTGGAGAGGTTTAGAATGCAGAATGCAAAACCAATTAGTACACCTTTGTCCAGCCATTTCAAATTAGCTAAGGAAATGTATCCCAAGACACATGAGGAGATAGAATACATGTCAAAGGTCCCTTATTCATCAACAGTTGGTATCTTGATGTATGCGATGGTTTTCACAAGACCAGATATTGCACATGCAGTGGGAGTCGTGATCCAACTCTTGGAAGTAGCAAGAATAACATCAGAGATCATATTAGAGGAAGGTACTGCTACTCATGCATTATGTTTTGGAGGTTCAGACACTGTTCTACAGGGATATGTTGATTCAGATATGGTAGGTGATAAAGATAGTAGGAGGAGCACCACAGGGTATGTTTTTAATATAGGTGGAACATCAATAAGTTGGATTTCAAAACTACAAAAGGTTGTTTCACTTTCAACAAAGGAGGCATAGCATATTGCTGCTACAGAGGCTAGTAAAGAGATGATTTGGTTACAGAGGTTTATGGAGGAATTGGGAAAGAAGAAAGATAATTACAAGTTGTATTGTAATAGTGAGAGTGTCATTCATCTTGAAAAGAACTCAGCCTTCCATTCTAATACTAGGGATATACAATTGAGGTACCATTTCATACGATCCATTTTGGAAGATACACATTTGAAGTTGGAAAAGATACACATTAGCCAGAATCCTACAGACATGTTAACAAAGGGAGTAACTAGGGAGAAACTGATTTCATGCTCAGTTTTAGTTGGTCTTCAAGCATGAAGGTGAAGATAATAAATTTACCAGGTCCAAGAAGGATCATAGTCTAGAAAATACATCAGTGATGGAGTTGTTGAGATCAGTCTCCAAGTGGGAGATTGTTGGTTGTGGATCCTAGTTATCTTCCTGATTCAATGGTCTTTGTTTCCAGCTGTGCTTATACCCCATGAAGACTTTACACCCTGGAATAATGTACACTCCTCCATGTGGGGGATTGTAGAGGGGCTTTCCCCTCCTATGGGGTTCAGGGGCAAAGCCCCCAAAGGAAACATTGCCTTGTAAATGTATATTGTAATTTCATAGTAAATTTGAACCGTTCATTATAAGGTCACAGATTTGATGGTAGAAGTTATGTTAGGGTTTTTTTCCCTATAAGGAAACCCTCTTTTATGAGGGAAATGTATTGCGGCTGTGTATCATTGCAAATATTGTATTCTGAGTGTTACACATTATTTTCGTCATCCCTATGATCGTTAATGATGTAAACCTATCTATTGCCTTCAGAGGGGTCAGTGGCCTGAGTTCCTAAAGAGAGAAGGGAGGAGAACCCCTGAGAAAAGAAATTGCTTTTTCCTATGTAAAAACCTTATAAAAAGGGAAGTTCGCAGGTTGCTATATAGGCAGGGTGCGAGAATGACCCATTCTCGCAGGTTGCACTATAGCCAGGGTGCAAGGTGTTCGCAGGTTGCACTATAGCCAGGGTGCAAGGTGTTTGCAGGTTGCACTATAGCCAGGGTGCAAGGTGTTCGCAGGTTGCACTATAGCCAGGGTGCGAGAATTCCAGCACGTGGGAAAAATGAGTGTTTTCGCGAATCTTCTAGAAGGAGAAACTTCTATGGTGAGGTGGCATCTGAAGGGTTTGGATCTTACTCGCTTTCATGATTTAGTGGGATCATCCTAACCTCCTCACTTTATCTTCTTCAACTTATAAAAGGAGAGGAATTCTCATGGAGAAAGTTAGATTGGATGAGCTTGGGTTAGCTTTTGGTTGGCTTGGAATTATTAGCTTGGTTGGAGTGGCTTTGAGATTTGCTTTGTCAAGATAGATTGTGAGTAGCTATCATATCTATGGTCTCAGAATTCTTGGAGCAAGAAGTGTGTGGGGAACAAAGGACAGTTGGAAGGGACCTTACGACATCAAGGCAATGGTTGTAATCTCTCTTTCGCATTTAATAATACAGTAATATGTCCCTTTCCCATAAAGATGAAATCACTTTATTACATAACTCCTTGATCATATGTATAGATTATCTATTGAATATATTAATCTGCCTTTACTTCAATTCGTTTGTACTGTTGTGATCTGAACAGTGCAAGAGCATTGGAGCGAAGCTTGGAACAACAAGGATATAAGGAAAGCGTTCATAAGGTATGTCCATACTCCTTACCTCTTAGTTCATTCAATAGGCTAGATCTAGGGAAAGTGTATTATTCTGTCATGTTTTGTTCTAGATCCAGGTGGATCTAGGGAGATCAGTTTGTGTTCGCACTCACGGATTTATCCAATAACAATGTGGGGAATGAGAGGTTGTAGGTTGTTAGTTGAGTGAGCACCTAAGACGGAGTCTTTCCTGTTGCCCATGAGCCTTAGCCTGGATAGGAACCCTTTACCCTGGGTAGAGTTCAGTCCCAGCTCAGGGATGACTTACTGTTGAGAGTGATGAATAGTGTAGTCTAAGGCTGGGAGGTTCATGGACGGTCTGTACGCAGTTGGTGACAATATTTCTAAGATAAGTACCAATTGTATGATAAAATGATATGTTGCTTTGTTATTTACATGACTATGTTACGGTTTATCATATATGTGATTATAATTGCATGTATGTTTATGGGTAATTCCCTGTAAATGTTGCATATTTGTAGTTATTGTTATTTTAATATAAAATTCGTATGTTAAAAAAAGTAATTGTTTGTTTATGTTTATATGTAAAGATTATGCAAGAGTGTTGTATGTATATGTTTTAGTTGCATACAGTTTAAAGAGTAAATTTATGTGGTATAGCTCAGTTGACTACTGGGTATGTTACCGTATGTTCCGTAGTAAGGGAACGAAAAATTTCCCTAGAGTAGCATGGTCTGGCCTGTAAATGTTGGGAATGTTACTGATTGGTGTCAGAGCATGAGTGCTTGCTTGGAGTGGCGTACCCCGGCCTGTGGGTGGCCGAGGGAATGTTACAAATTGGTATCAGAGCTTCAGTTCAACACTGAGCTTGGATGGGCCAAGGGGGTTCAGTTGAAGTGAATATTCACAGAAGAGTAACTTCTAAGTGACCGGAATTGGAGTCACGAAGTGTCCATGGAAAAGGTTGGCATCCTGGCGCGCACAGTAAATTTTGGCACCGTGCGGGAAAACGTTGGCGTGCCAGTGTGCGCAGTAAATTGTGGTGTCGCGTGGAAGATTATTATGTGCGGATGCACACACTGAATTTAGCCTTGCACGGTGAGCACACACATAGTAATGTGCACATGGGGTGCGCAAGTATTGCTTAACACAGAGGAGTTTTGTTGGTACGCGCATAAGTATGAGTATAAGTTGTTTCGTGACGGTGTATTCAGTAGTGTGCGCAGATAATTGGGCGCGATGGAATATGTTAAACTTGACATGGTGCATGCATAGGATGAAATGCATGTGGAATATCGGTGCGCGATACCAAAACTGTGCACAGTGGATATTAACGCACAACGCAAGAGTAGTACGCGTAAGTTGTCGGTGCGACGAAGAAGAAATGAACAATAGATTTAGGTGCACAGAAAAGTGTTTTACCTTATGATATTGCTATGCACGATAAATATAAATGAATAGGTCAAAGTTTAGTGCGTGTGAAGTCGCTTGGAAGGCGATGAATCTGAGTTTAAATTGCATAATAATAAAAATAAAATAAAAACACACAACCGCATTGAAGCATTAATTAAAAAGAATTTCGAGTTTTAATTTCCTCTGATTTAGACAGATCAAAATAAAATATAAGATTACAAAAAAAATTTATTATAAAAGAAAACAAGATTCATAACATCACCAGATAGAAATTGTAATAAAATAGTCTAAAATCTGTTTATGTATTTATATAATCTTATTAATCACAAAATTACAAAAGGGGGATGACAACAGTTAGCCTGTTGTGAAAAGGGTCGTTTAAAGAACGGGCCTATCATCTTTGGTACTCTTTACCTCCGCTACCAGTTGTTCAAAATTCGCTGAGACGTGCTTATTTTAGTTGAAGACTTACTTCAGCTTAGTGATCTCCGCCTTTAAGGAAGAATCTAACCAGACCGGTTGATTCTCTCCAACACTTTCAGCCGCTTCAGCCGTAGATTCCTCCTTCTTCTACCGTTTACTTCTTTTCTTCTTAGCGGCTGGCCTGTTGATGACTAAATCCTTCACAGTGGGATTCACCCTGGCTTCCAACTGTGAGTCTATAGCCGGATTTGTGTGAAACTTAGTTGCTAGAATGTGCACAAGGACCCTTTCCTCCTTATTCGCAGGAAAGTCTAGCATGTTGCTCGAATAACCAGTCTCACTCGATTTATCCTTGTCCATGTATCTCAGGTTGTGGATATTGAAAGGTGTTTTTACAGAGAGCAAAAAGTCGAGTAGTTTGGAGATTACTTTGGTTATCGATACGTAGATATCTTCATACTTGGGGAGTGGTAATTATAGAATTCCATTTATGAAGCGCAGACGGATTACGTACAAGAGCGTTGGGTTTCCATGCTCAGCCAATCCGTTTGGAATGATTAGCTTTTGAGTTCATTACATGGCGGCGTTCAGTTGACGTGACATGGCTACGAAGTACTGAACAAGTGAAGCAGGGTGATCTGACTAGTCGTCGCCCGCTCCACGAGTGGTGGATTTGACATGTTGAGACACGTGATACCGCGTCTTGGTGAAAGTGGTTTCGGCAAACCACCTTCTTGCACAAGTGTATCTCTAAAGGCACTGTGCGTCTGTGTTTTCGAGACTTCGGTCTTATCTAGAATTGTCGTGGTGATAACACCAGGAAATCGGGAGAGATAATTCTGATGCATATATTGAACCAAAATGGTGCATATTCTCATGAATTGTTGAATTGTTAGCCTGATAAGTTTCGATGGTTGCACGTTTTGCAGAATTAACAACAACTCAATCAAATCAAACCGGTGCAGATTCCATAGGAATGGAAGAAGCGTAGGAGAATTACAGTCAGCAAGATGAGAGTAGAGGGGTGGATGTCCATTTGGGCATGGAAGGAACGAACTCCAACAGACATGGAGAAGAAAGGAATGAAGATATGAATATGGTTGAGACCATTAAGAAATTGCATAAGGATGTCCAAAGCCATAAAGTTGATAATGAAAGGCTTATGAAAGCCAAAGAGCAGTAGTATGACTTCAACATTAAGTTATTGGAGGGTTTGAACAGAATAGAAGAGAAATTGGTTAAGGAGAGTGGCTCAAGTAAATCTGGGAGTCACAAACCTTCAGAGGAGAAAAAAATAGCAAAAAGTGCTAGTAGACATCACCATCTTTCCCAAAGGCATTCCAATAAGAGAGCAGGCAACAACTCGAGTCTATCCCTTGTCATAAGGTATAATAGATCTGGGGTGGATGAGCTACGAGGAGAAATGAACAAAATCAAACCTCCTACATTTGATGGTGAGCACAAGAAGGATGAAGATGAAGAAACATGGTTGTTAAGCATGAGAAAGTATTTTCAATTACATAATTATTCTTCTCATGTAGAAGGTAGAATCATTATATATCAACTCAAAGGAAAGGCCTCCATGTGGTGGGATCAACTTATGCAGGTACAACACATTGTAGAGAAAAGTGTTACTTGGAGGGAATTCAAGAAGTATTTTGAGAAGAAGTACTTGACTATGAGATACTATGACAAGAAAATGAAAGAGTTCTTTGAACTCAAGCTTGGAAGTATGACCATAGATGAATATGAGAGAAGGTTTTTGGAACTGCTAAAGTATGTCTCTTTCATCAAGGATGAGACAGTCAAAATTCAAAGGTATTTAAGTGGATTGTCATCGTTCATCAGTGAAAAAATACAGTATGATGATCCCAATACATTAGAAGAGACCATAAGGAGAGCTAAATGCCTATATGATCCGCAAAAAGCAAGGTCGGTTTTCCAAAAGGCTTGGGAAGACAATAAGAAATTCAAGATGGATTAGAGGAAGAAGGGAGCCAAGCCACCATTCTTCATAAATAATCCATAAGGACAGCAAACACCTACAGAACCTAGAATGATTGATACACGGAGTCAATGGCCAAGACAACCACCTATGCAATGTTGGGGTTGTAAAGGGGACCATAGGTTCAGAGATTGTCCTCACAGAGGTGAAAAAGGTAGGGTTGTTCACACTATACAATGAGTTGAAACAGTGGAGGACATGGGAAAATATGTGTCAAGGATTTATGCAGCCCTGGACAACAAGCAAGCAGAGTATCAGTCCCACATGATTGAAGTGGAAGGTATGATCAACAACCAAACCCTTGCTATTTTGATTGATTCAAGAGCTAGTCATGGTTATATAAACCCTAAGATGGTGGAAAGTTTGCAATTACCAAGAAGAAAGCATAGGAAATCCTAGTTGGTGCAATTGGCTACAGGAGCTAGAAGAAAAGTTAATGAGATGGTTAACTCATGCCTCATAGACGTGAATGGACTGAACACCAAGGCAGATTTAAACATCTTGCCTTTAGGTTCCTATGACTGTCTAATTGGGATGGATTGGTTGGACCAACATCACACTCTCTTAGACTGTCACAATAAGGCATTTACTTGCCTGGATGAGGAAGGGAAACTAAGGAAGGTACATGGAATTCCCAGGGCAGTAACCATTAGAGAAATTCCAGCATTGCAGTTGAAGAAGTGTTACAAAAAAGGATGTCAAATAATTGCAGTTCATTTGGCAGAGACACCTAGAGATAAGGTGCCAAATTTGGAAGATTATGCAGTCCTGGAAGATTTTGAAGATGTGTTAAAGGAGGTACCCAGACTACCCCCAAGGAGAGACATTAATTTCTCTATAAATTTGATGCCTGGAGCAGCGCCAGTATCAAAGACTCCTTACAGAATGAGTACACCAGAATTGAAGGAGTTGCAAATGTAGCTTGAAGAACTTCTGAAGAAGGGTTATATACGCCCCAAGTGTGTCACCTTGGGGTGCCCCAGTCTTGCTTGTGAGAAATAAAGATGGAACACTAAGGTTGTGCATTGACTTCAGACAGTTGAATAAAGTGATTGTTAAGAACAAGCATCCCCTACCAAGGATTGATGACCTCTTTGATCAATTGAAGGATGCAAAGATATTTTCAAAGATAGATCTCAGATCAAGATACCATCAAGTAAGAATTAAAGAAGAAGATATTAGCAAGACCGCCTTCAGGACAAGGTATGGTCATTATGAGTTCATAGTGGTACCATTTGGGCTGTCAAATGCACCATATGTTTTCATGTGCTTAATGAATGGTGTTTTCCGAGAGTATTTAGACAAGTTTGTCATTGTCTTTTTGGATGACATTCTTATATATTCCAAGTCAGAGGAAGAGCATGAACATCATTTGAGGATGGTGTTGCAAGTATTAATGGAGAGCCAATTATATGACAAATTGAGCAAGTGCTCATTTTATCATAAACAGATTCATTATTTGGGGCATATCATTTCAAAGGATGGGATAACAGTGGATCCTGAGAAGATAGAGGCCATTAGAGAATGATCAACACCGAAGAATGTGGCAGAGGTGAGATCATTCATGGGTCTTGCAGGCTACTACATAAGATTTATTGAAGGATTCTCAAAGATTGCACACCCAATCACTTATTTGCAAAGAAAGGGAGTGAAGTTTCAGTGGACACTGGATTGCGAGAAAAGTTTCCAACACTTGAAACAATTATTGACAAGTGCTCCAATATTAAGGATTGCAGACCCAGAAGAAGACTTCATCGTATGCACCGATGCATGTAATGAAGGACTTGGTGGAGTCTTCAGTCAAAATGGGTTTTTCATATGTTATGAATCAAGGAACTTGAAGGATCATGAAAGAAACTATGCCACTCACGATTTGGAGTTGACATCCATAGTGCATGCCTCGAGGAAATGGAGACACTACCTCATGGGAAAGAGGTTTGAGCTAAGAACATACCACAATGGTCTGAAATATTTATTTGATCATTCAAATCTAAATGCTAGACAAAGCAGATGGTTAGAATTTCTAAGCGAATATGACTTTTATATAAAGCATATCAAGGGGAAAGAGAATAAAGTGGTTGATGCACTCAACAGGAAGGTGCATGAATTTCATGCTACAACCATTAGCATGTACCAAACTGATATTAAAAGCAAAATTCTGGAGGCTGCAAATGCAGATCTACAGTACAGAGAATTAGTAGCAATGCTACAACAGGGTAAGATGCTTTAGAAGGTGGATAATTATAAGTTGGGAATAGATGGAATATTGTTGCGCAAGAACAAGATTTTTGTTCCAAATGTCCAGGACTTGAAAAGTATGATTTTGCATGAAATGCATAATGTTCCTTATGCAGGGAACCCTAGATATTAGAAACCATGCCAACGATCAAGAGCCATTAATTTTGGCCAAGTATGAAGAAAGAGATCGCCGAGTACATCGCTAGATGTATGGAATGCCAGAAAGTGAAAGCTAAGAATAGGCACCCAACAGGGTTACTGCAACCTTTAACCATTCCTGAATGGAAGTGGGAAGTGGTGACAATGGATTTTATTATGGGATTGCCTAGAACATGCAAGTTGCATGATTTGATAATGGTGGTGGTGGACAAGCTTACGAAAGCTGCCCATTTTATTCCACTGAAAACTATGCACAAGGCAGCAGAGGTTGTTGATATTTTCATGAAGGAAGTGGCACGATTGCACGGGATTCCTAAAACAATTGTGTTCGACAGAGACCCGAAATTCACCTCAAATTTCTAGAAAGGATTGCTCAAAGGATTCAGAACGAATCTGAACTTTAGTACAACTTATCATCCTGAGTCTGATGGACAGACAGAAAGGGTGAACAAGGTAATAGAAGATATACTAAGAATGTATGTGATGGACAAACCATCGAAATGGGAAGACTACCTACACTTGGTAGAATTCGCGTACAACAATGGGTATCAGGCATCATTGAAGATGAACCCATTTGAAGCACTTTACGGCAGAAAGTGCAATACTCCAGTGAGTTGGGATAACCTAACTGATAGGACAGTAGTTGGGCTAGAGTTTCTCAGGGAAATGGAGGACCAGATGACAAAAATTAAGCAGAATTTAAAAGCTACCCAAGACAAACAGAAAATTTATGCTGATAAGAACAGAACCCACAGAGAATTCAAAGTGGGTGATCATGTTTTCCTAAAAGTGAAAGTTAACAGGAGTTCCCTGAAGTTGGGAAGCTGCGCCAAGTTGGCAGCCAGATTTTGTGGGCCTTTTGAAATCCTAGAAAGGATTGGTCCAGTTGCTTATATGACTGCATTGCCTGCATCTATGTTTGTTCATAATGTCTTCCATGTATCATTGCTAAAGAAATATATACCTGATGCTAATCATGTTATTGACTGGAATGTGATTCAAGTGGAGCAAGAAGGCACTTTTGAAGTGCATCTGGTGCGCATTTTGGACCGGAAAGTCAAACAGCTCAGGAACCGAGCCATAGGGCTTGTAAAGGTTCAATGGACCTGGTACGGTCCTGAGGATGCTACTTGGGAGCATGAAGATGCAATGCAGACAAAATACCCGTATCTTTTTGAATATTTTTAAAAACTCTGTTATATATGGGTGTATGATGCACTGAGGACAGTGCATAAATAAGGGGAGGGGATTGTAATATCCCTCAGTCGAACCCAATTGTAATGTAATATAAATATACTTAAGTTGATGAGTTGTTTTGACCTCATTTGGTAATGCACGTCATGTGGCATAGTGCGTGAATGAACTACGGAGTAAAATGATGTAATATGCACATTCCAGGATATCGCGTGCAGTATGGAGGACCACGAGCCTCGTGTTAATGCTATGTGTTATAGGCTGGTGAGTCGGTTATTATAAGCTGGGATGCTTATGTTTTTCTATTAGGTTGGAACGCCTAGATGTCAAAGGCCAATGCGCCTACTTTGTACATAACTCATGATTAATATAAAATACATCGTTGCGCGCAAACCGACCACAATAAAGAGATGGGGGACTGAACTTCACCAGTTAGGAAAAGGGAGGGCCAAAAGTCAAGGGAATATTATATTGATATTTCCTAAAGCATAACGTATGGATAATTATTTTATCCTAAGTTCTAAAGTTGGGGACAAGTGGACCAAAGTAACTTCCGATATGACAAGTGTCAAGTTGGGGACATGCATTCATATCATGGGGAACTTAGCTCATTTGGTGACTTTTCATGGGATACCTTATAGGAGCCTGACCATCATTCTCACCATCACTTCCACAAAGAGTTCACAGTGATTCTTTCCACACTCAGTTATCTAGTCAATGATTCCATGACCATTTTCACTCATGCATTTTGTTATCCTTGAGACAACCATTTCACCATTCTAGAACCTGTTCCCATAGCCCTTTTCGGTTGGTGTACCTGGTTATCTTGGATTAGGATTGAAGAAGTGGGTTGTCAGGCCCGTGAGCAATTCTCTGAGCAAGAGAATTGTTGTGGATTGATTCCCGAAGGTGCTAAACTGAAGCTACAACGCTCTGAGACTTCCGGTCTGACCTGTTGTTGAAGCCCTGGAAGGGAAGTGGGGCATCCGAGGGACTGTTGAGCAGAGAAGGGGCACACTTCCTTAGGTGGGACACGCATGTGGGGAATGAGAGGTTGTAGGCTATTAGTTGAGTGAGCACCTAAGACTGAGTCTTTCCTATTGCTCATGATCCTTAGCCTAGATAGGAACCCTTTACCCTGGGTGGAGTTCAGTCCCAGCTTGGGGGTGACTCATTGTTGAGAGTGATGAACAATGTAGTCTAAGGCTGGGAGGCTCGTGGACGATCTGTACGCAGTTGGTGACAATATTTCTAAGATAAGTACCAATTGTATGATAAAATGATATGTTGCTTTGTTATTTACATGCCTATGTTACGGTTTATCATATATGTGATTATAATTGCCTGTTTGTTTATGGGTAATTCCCTGTAAATGATGCATATCAATAGTTACTGTTATTTCAATATAAAATGCGTATGTTACATAAAGTAATTGTTTGTTTATGTTTATATGTAAAGCTTCTGCAAGAGTGTTGTATGTATATGTTTTAGTTGCATGCAGTTTAAAGAGTAAATTTATGTGGTATAGCTCAGTTGACTACTGGGTATGTTATCGTATGTTCCGTAGTAAGGGAACGAAAAATTTCCCTAGAGTAGCATGGTCTGGCCTGTAAAGGCTGGGAATGTTATCGATTGGTGTCAGAGCATGAGTGGTTGCTATGGAGTGGCGTACCCCGGCCTATGAGTGGTTGGGGGAACATTACATCTACGACTATCGAGGCAAACAAAAGATATGTCAAGGTCCAATATGATAAGTCTATCTATCCTCGGTTGTATGTTAAGGGTGACTTGGTCCTCTTATATGATCAAGCCAAAGAACCACTTGGGGCAGGCAAGTTTAACCCCATGTGGCACAATCTTTATATCGTGCGACGTGTCTTAGAAAAAGGAGCCTATGAGTTAGAAGATTATGAAGGGAATATGTTGGCCGAGCCCAGGAATGGGCTCTACTGGAAAAGATATTACACTTGAGCCCCAAGCTCAGGCATAACTCTTTGTATACTAATGTAATTTAGTGTATATATATTTTCCCTTTCTTTTCATCTTCATCTTGCTTATCGAGTTTTCCCTTGGTTGGCAGATGTCAACGGATTTTTTGGTCTACCTAGGATTCGCAGATAGAGTCAATCGCCATACACGAAACTTGGCTTCTATCGCTTGGGTGGTTTACTCACCCAAGGGTTTACTGGTGTCTTCAGGTGGCGTATGCCTAGGGCCATCCACAAATAATGTGGCCAAATATAGCGTCATTATAGAAATTTTGTGCAATGCTATCTCACATGGTATTCTCTCTTTAGAGGTTCACCTGGATTCCCATTTAGTAGTATGTCATTTGAACGATAGTTACCGCGTGTGTGATCCTACTTTATTCCAACGATTCCTACCAGTATGTCTTTTAGAACGACAATTTGATTTTATTACTTATTATCACATTCCTAGGAGTTCTAATCATGTATCTGATGCTTATGCTAATTTCATTTTAGATTGACATTTGTCACATAACTAAAGAAAAGAAAACCATTGCATCAATGTACACATTGTAAATATATGTAAAGCCGAAGATGCATGTTTTATATATATTTCAAAAAATATGGTGTTTATAGTATAAAATTAGGGCTAACACCCTCAATACACATATACAACAGATAATACAATATCCACGACATCTACGCCTGTGGCGCCGAATGTGTGTCAAGGTAACAAACTATGGCATTTGCAAGATGTCGAAAGCGTCACACCCAAGCTCTGGGCACACCAACCACTTGTCGTTGCATGGCTTTCAACAGATCCTCTACCTGAACCATTAGAATCCTATGATTCAAACGAGACAGGTTGCCCTCCACGTTTTGAAGGACTCTCTCAGCTTCTCCTCCCACCGCCTTGTCTCCCAGTTCCTTTGACGATGTCGAGGAAGCCCTCTCGGCCGTCGCAGACCCACGTCTACGTTACACAAGTGTCTAGTTAGTACTTAAGCATCATACAAAAATATTTTTGTTTCACTATACAAAAATACAAAAAAATGAAATATTTAAAAAACATTTGACATACCTATGTCCTTGTAGGTGGTCCCTAGTGGGAGTGGCATGTCTGGATCCCCTTTGAAGTTGATCCTTGCATAGGCATAGTCATCCAGATAAATGACCTGTCGCTGCCACCAGTAGAAGAAATCCTCGTTGTAGGGTGTGGGAACCCTACCTCCCCCCTATCGTCTCATTACCTCAGTCCACCGTGCCATGGTTGGATTGTGAGATCCTCTCGGAAGAATCTCAACTCTAGGTCCCAAACCTGGAACCCACTCGAAGAAAAAACTGCATATGATAGAGGCAAACCCGAAGTTCCTCTTGTTACCTTGTTTGCACTCTGTCAAATGGATCTTCATATTAGCCAACAATCAAGTACACCAATCATATATTGTGGGTCTCAAGCACTCTACAACATAGAACATGAGCAACCTCAATGTCTGGTGCAACGAAGTCGAGCCTGTGATCCTGGTCAGCACGACAACAATCTTAAGGCTGAGATTGTTTATCGCTCGGATGGGGAGTTGACTCCCGACCTTCGGAGTCCCTGCTACACAGTGGGCGTCTATGTACTCCTCTATTTTCATTCTGCTCCCTGCTCCTCGTGATTTGAGGTTTACGACCTCACCCCGACGTGATAATCCAGTCAAAAAGTAGATATCCTTTACTTCAATCCTCAATGGTTGCCCATCAAGGTCGAAGCTTTCATTGTCAGGGTCCCAGTAACCCACAAGCATCTCAAGAAATCTGACTTGGGCCCTCATCCCTTTGAGTGCTCAAAATTTATATAAGCCACATCTTTTCAAGGCCATTTGGGCACCCAAATCTTTGTCCACAACAACAACTACCTCCTCGTGCTCCCTTTCCCTCCATTCTAACACCACCCTACCAGATAAAAGTCAAAATTTGAGTTATCAACCATAGAAGTTACTGATTACGGAATTTTACGCGAGCTGCTTCATTTACAGTCACGTATAGAGTTGGGTATAAATGCCCTATACTTTGCATAGTCATGTATAACCCAACGTATACGAGACCAGATAAATGGCAGTCCGCGTACACTGAGTTACCCAATTTGTGCCCTAATTTACTCAAATTTTGAAACAAAATTTAAAAATTTAATCCACTAGAAAGGAAGAGGGGGGGAAGAGGAATTGTCTGGTACATACGGTTTCTAATTTCGTCGTTTGACGCTCCCGCAATCACCAATTGAATTTCAGAGGTAATTTGGTCCAATTTTCACTATTTAGGTAAAAAGTCAAAATGACATAGTAATTTTTGGTTTTGTTATTATTTATAAGAGTTTTTACCCACTTTCTATAGTTTTGAGTCATTTTTTCGCCGAATGGACTAATACAGAGGTGGATTGAGTTAGTTTTTGTAGTTTTCACCAGGGATTTTTTGTGAATTTCAACGTTATGTTGGTCATTCATCTTCACGGGTAGGTATTTTCACTACCCAACATATAGGATAGGTATCCATTCCATCATGCATTTTTGCATTGTCCTATAATTGTTATTTTTTATGCCTTGCGTACGAACCCATTTTTTGTGACACTGAACCTTCCATCTGTTATAAATAGCGTCGTTATCAAGTGGTAGAGACATACAAAACATGGGTGTCCTAGTTAGATCCCCTACTTTATTTGGTGCCCATGCAAAGATTTTTTCCCTAGGACCAGGAGTCTCTTATTGCTAGTACATGACTTTATGTTGAGCCTCATTTCTCACTCATAAACATGTTTCCTTATACCTAGAGGACTCCCAACCGAGTTGAATTTAAGCTCTTTTCCAACTCATCTTCAAAAAGCGAAAAGACTGTTGAGTGAACTTGTCTCTTTCACACTCGTAAATTGGATTTGAAAGGACGTCTATTTGGCACAAGTTTATCCCTTTTTCACACCAAGTAGACTAAATGTCATAAAAAAAGACATTTTTTTGCGTTAAGTTGCGATTGCATCTCATGCCCTTGCTTGCAATATTGAGCCTATAGTCGGTTCTCGCTTTGCATTATAAAACCATTTTCCTCAACAGTTTTTGCATCCTCAACCAAGCAGAGCCTCGTTTATATCCTTCTCAATTTGACACCCTATACCTAGAAGGGAACATTCCCCTAAGTGTCCATATCCTGCATGCATCTCCTTGCATTGAGCATAGGTATGTTCCACTGCTGGAACTATTTTCGCTTACTTGTGACACTCGTTTCCTCCTCTATATCATAGCATTCATTTGTCTATGAAAAAACAAAAAAAGATGGGCGGGAAGGGAGTATTATCTTATATTGGCAGCAATCGTGTCGCCTTTGAACATAACAGAAAGTTATTGAGTCCTTTTGTCATCATAATTTTGGGATTAACATAGCCTTGGGAAGATGAGATCGTTATAGAATCTTCTCTACCGATTAGTTACTCTTCCAGTCCCTATAGATAATTTCATTGATGCCTCCTGCATCTCATGGTTTCATCATTGAGTCTATGTTGTCGGAGTCTTCCATATGTCTCATGCTCTTGTTCAAAGGAAGCCAATCAACCTATGTTAGCCATTTCTCAGAACTCTTGACTTTGCATGTTGGCCATACCCTCAGTTTGTCTCAGAGTCACATGATACTATAGTCCTATCATAAACCCTGGTCCTACTTTCATCATTGGTAGGTAACCTAGAACCCAGTAGTCGACATTTCATCATTGGTCATTGACTGGGTGGTTTCCCTTGTGTTCAACAACAAGACATCTATTCACACATTGGGATTCATGCAGTGTCGTGGATTCCATTAGCCTTATTTGTGTTTTCCTCGCCTTTGTCAGTAGTTTTCCTCATTGGCTGCTATTCAGAGGGTCTTTTCTATGTACCACTTGCACTCGGCACATGTGAAAGACGCACAGGGTTGTCAGTTCGTGAACATGCTCTTCGTTTGATTTCCTCCAAATTAGGAAGCTTCTTCTTTGTACCTTGTGTTGACTGGTGAGAGATGTCTTAATGCTATCCTTTCAGCGGGTCTCCTTCCATCGACTTCATCTCATCTATTATGGAAATGGGACCTAGAGTCTTATGAGTACCTTGCGTCTTGCAGTCATTAGTGGTAGGTTCTCTCGCCATCAACAGTTGGGAATACATCAATGTCTTGTGATCGATAGATTCTTCAGGTGTTCGACACTGACTCCTTTATTCACACTTGTAAGAATGTACTCGGTGCCTTGATACCTACTTTCATTATTGGTAGGTTGTCTCGCATTTGTTATCGGTATACCTCAATGATCGGTAATCAAACGATGTCTCATTGTGTTCGACCTCAACTCTTTTATTCACATGATGTATACTTTCACCCTTGGCAAATTGTGTAGAAGACTTGAAGACATTAGTATGTGGCTGCAGCTTTCCTGAGTTGTTGCTTCCTTTTTATTGGACCAGTACCTATATGACTTCAGTGATCATGGGAGATCAAATTGTACTCCATTATATATAGATATCTTCATATTGATTTTGAGACTTGTTCTAATGGGCCTTGTTTGTGTCTGTGACAACTTTTGGCATGTAACCACATTTGTATTTTCCTATTCATGGCCACAGACAGTTGTTTGGTATATTTTCACATGGGTCTGCAGTGTAATTCTATTGGCAGCCATGTATGCAAAGTCAGTACAGAATGTAATGAGCAACTAGTTCTTCCAGTTGGTTCCCCTTCACTCCACTTTTGGGATTGTTTATAATGTATTTCGGCCATCACAGATACTCCTCTAACCTCACACATTAGGGGGCATCTATGCAAGATTTGCCTCACCCTATGCAATATTGCACATAAGGCTTTTTTCCATTTCCCCATGCAGACTTATCATCCCTGTTTGTAAATCCCAGAGCTAAAAATGCACATTTTTCCACATGTATGCATCTTGCCTACTATACAACATGTGTATACGTAGGTTGCACCACTACAGCCTGCGTACATCGGGATTCGTGCCAAAAAATGAAAATTAATGTCAGTTTTCCATGTCACGACAAGAGATATATGATCCTTGGCCTCACATATACTGGAAACGTTCCGACTCGGCCCTTTCAGTTCCATTTGAAGGCTATAAATGGGTCAATTCTGAGCTATGGAAAATAGGAGAAAGAATTCAACTTTGAGAGAAAAGTTACTATGGAGAAATTATTTACTTCATATTGAGTCTGCATCCCTTTGTCCTTTAAGTCTAAACACAGTGTTCAGCCCCAACCTCTTCCCTTATTGATTGAGAACCTCATTGTTTCTCTTTTATGAGCTTGCCTTTGGTGGAGGATTGAAGTGGTGGAGGCCCGATTGGAAGGAACTTAGTTTCTCGGTTTTTGAACCGTGTCGACATGGACGTCTGTAACATTTTCACTTATGTTGATCATATATTAATATAAATACTCTTTTCTCATCCAATTGATATCTTGCAAATATTTGAATTATTATTTCATGGGCGTATTTGTCATGTTTATTAATGGATTATGTTATTGAATGTGCTAACATAATTTATTATCACCATATGCTTGCTTTGCTTGGTTGTTGAGGACTAGTTGCAGGTATATTGCTTTGGGTCAAGTGCTCAACGGTGGACTTCATCGAACATCTAGACGAGGTAGGCCTTTTATCTTGTCTTGCTAGCATATGTGTTTACATAACATACTTGAGAATATAGTTGATTTCTGCAGTCATTTCTGTATGTTGTAGTTTACCCTAGCCATAGAGAGATTTTCCTTGTAACAGATGGCTATGTTCTGTAGTACTGTTTCTTTCCTGTCTAGAATGCGCAGAGGTTCCGCTTGGAACTCACCTCTTGGTTCCACCTGCACCATGTTCCAATCAATGATGTGAGTAGGATCATGAATATACTTTTTTAATAAGGAAACCTGAAAAACATTATGAAATTTTAAGTTTGCAGGAAGTGCAAGTTCATACACCGCGGGTCTAATTCGAGTTAAAATCTCGAAGGGGCCACAAAACCTAGGTGCCAACTTTGAACAATTTCCTAGCTTTAGAGAGCTTCTACTTGCTTTGACTTTCAAATATACATGGTCCTGTTGACGGGCGAAATTGACCGCTCGTCAACTGGAGGAGTGAATCCGGTCCGGGGTTGTCTATTTAACCCAAGTTGTTTGGATTAATCCACTCCGATGGGTTTAGCGGCTCCGTTAGCCGATCTAAGTCCTAAGAAAGTGAAAAAAAACAAAACTAAAGAAACTAACTAAATGACAAACAACTGCTGAAAAATATATACAAATTTAAAATATATTCACAGTTTACTAACTAATATTTATAGAATAGTAGATCTATTTATTAAATGTACAGTGTATTGATATGATTAAATTTCTAATATATGTACAATATTCACAAAATGGAAATTTTGATCGAAATCTGCGAAAATCATATATGAATTGATTTATGACAGCGAAGCTATCGTTCAGTGTTTTTTGATTTTTTTTTATAACTTTTATAAATAAGAGATGAATTGGCAGTTATTTAGTTGAGAAATAAAAATAACAATCAATACAATGTATTTAGACTACAGGAAATTCTTATATTAATTAAACTAATAAAATGCAACTAACAAACTAACATGTAACCACATCTCCTATGTGTCATGTGCATAGCATCTACGTTTGTTGTTTGATGAGGCCAATCCACATCAGATTTTCCAAATTCTCCTCGTAAACCCAAAGCAGTAACGGTCGAATGCTAATAACAGAACAAGTAAGATATGTAGCAACAACAATTTATAATTTGACAAATGATCATATTAAGATAAATCTGGCTATGAAAATTTGCATATAACTGCTCATTGAATAAAGAAGATTAACCTTTTAATCATCAAATTATAACAGATTAATTGTTGTATATAAAATGAGAGACATAAAACATGGACATTATATAAATCCCATCACATCAACCTGTAATAAATCATGATATCTAAAGTAGTCACAATTTTATTACAAGTCAAAATGAGCAAAAATTGAACAAAAATATGATATATCGAAGCTAAAGTTGTGCAAATATCCACTTTCATTCAAGTCTGTCAACCACAAATCCATAGTTTCTGCTCCCAGGCAGCGATGGTCCTTAGTTTACAAAACAATACATTTATAAAGGCCACAGGATCAAAACATTTCCTGTGGAAATCATCAAATTTGTTCCAAAAATTGTGGGGAATACAATCTCCCAAATTCCCATTGTCATCAAAACTAACAGCCTATTCTAAAACCATGTAAAGAAATAGCATGTTCAGAGATGTCACTAGTGATTCAATCTCCTTTAGAAATCGTATGTACCTGTAAACGCACAAGAATACACGATTTCAGATTGCATTTTAGTTGTAAAATCAAAGAATTCGAATTTTAGTAACTAGCTACAGAATCTCACGATTCTGTAGCTAGTAATTATTATAACCAGAATCATGTTTTATCAAATCAATCAAAATAGAATAGATGCAATTTGAGCAAACAAATCTTGTATTATAATTCAAAACAAAAACAAAATCATCTTAAAATTATTTTAAAAATACCATGCCTCAGATTCAGGGATTCGTTTTAATCAAGCAATTTTCGAATACACAATGGCAGTGGTCGCTTCCACGTTCTTAAACACAACATAGCCTATGGTTTTTTGTCTTTTATCATTAGTTTGAGCTACGTTTTGCAATCTGTCATTTTCTTTTGTTAGAACTTTCACCTGGTCCTCCAAGGACTTGATCCGAGACTGAAGCAAAGGCACATCTATGAAATACCGATCGAGCCATGACTGACATTCATTGCATTGCGACCGGATAGAATGTGTATCAGCAGGTGGGGAATTTTTCACTTGGCTTGTAGGTTCTCTGTCAAGTTTGATTCCAGGGAAATCGGGGTTGTCTTTAAGACACGGTGGGAGGTTCGTCACATAGTCATAGGGTTTAACTGAGCACAGTCCATACGAATATGGATATTCTTCAGTTAAAAACCGTTCAATTTCTGAATCGGAATCCTCGCTTAAGTCAATTGGGTTTTGGTCTGCATTTTCTTTAGGTTTATTTCGGGCACACCGTGAAACCCAATGCGCAGCCCTTTTACCCTTGTAATTGATATCATTATTACCCTTTCACTTTTTCTTTGCAGATTTTTTAACAGGCTTAACACCATCTTTTGGATACGAATCAGATAGAGCGTCGGTTTGGGTAGTGCCCGGGTAGGTCGAGGGTTCCAAAGAGGGCAAGAGCGAAGGAGGGGGAATGACGGGCTCGACGAGGGTTTCTGTAACAACGGACTTGTCAACTTGTCCTATTTCAAAACCATTCCTTAACAGGGAAGCGTCCCAACAATCGTTATTCAACTTCAACTGATGAACCATAATAATTTTAATCAAATAGTGGTGGAACAGGCTGGAGTCAGCTTTCTCCCTTTTAAAATGCTTTGCCATTTTGTATAAACTTTGAAGGAGAAAATAGGGCATGTTTAGAGGAAAATCGATAAAACTCATGAGCAACCGCAAATGATATAAGAAAACCAAACCATATCTACCCTCACAGGTAACGAACTGCTTGACAATAGCTAACAGGTCGTGCCATCTAGGTTTTAGAGCTGTAACAGGCATACCTTTGTCGTAGCTGGTAATCTTCCTTGAGGTAAACAACAGTGACTAGGGGACCTCCTCAACCTTAGAGTTTTTAAGCCATTTTTGTCCCACGGCTGGAAGACCAGTGGCTGAGCTGACGAAATCTTCATTTAACTCAAGCTGCACGTCTCCAATTTTAGCTCTGCAACCATCGAACGTTAGCACAAATTGTTGAGCGAATACCAAATTAAAACCCTCAAACTTCTCAAAAAAGACCCGCCAACCATTCCTCTCTAAGTCTTCTCGGGCATTATCAAACAATAACAAAGTCTAAACACTGTTGGGTTCTATTCTCACTACAGGATCCATATCTAACAACACAAAATCGAGAGGGTATTTGGCGATAGGGTTTGACAGAGTAGTAACAGATCCATTTGCCCTGAGCTTCCCAATACAATGTAAAGGCAGCTCGAAATGCTATGAAGGAGCGTTAATGCTATGCGTGCGAGGATAGTAGTGTAGATCAAGGCCATGCAAGAACATCATATCAGGCTGTACTTGGAACGACACCTTGGTGTAATGGTACATACAAATCATAATAGTTAAAAAACCATTATATGCATATCCAAAAATTCGATCAAAATGTCAAATGAACCATTGCATATCCACGATTTGACCCAAAAAATCAATATGTCGAATAAACCATTGCATCAAAGATTTTATAAATCAAAACCATATTAACAATATTCAAATGCATAAATGGGTGGTGTTTTGATACACATGTAATCAGTGGTATGTTTGAGGCCAAGGAGTTATAACCATATAAACAACCATGCTCATAACTAAATGAAACAACTCGAAGATAAACCATATAAAAATCAACCCTTTGATGGAATCGAAAAGCAGGTATGCAAAAAGCGAAGGATAATGGTATCGTTTAATGAGAAAAGTTGCAACGAATAATGAGAAATTAAAAACCCTGTGTAGGCAGCTGGTAAATATAGAGATTAATATAGCTGCCAACAGGTCCCCAATTTGAAATTCCTGGTGTCTCATTTTTAAATCTGCGTAGCTTTTCTGTCAGTCTTGGGCCACTTTTAAATTTTGTTGTACCTCTTTTACCATTTTCTCCATTTCCTAGAGCATTTTTGGTCCCATCATAAGTCTGTCTACTGGATTATCCCAGCTAATCGAAGTTGTGCATTTCCTTCCATATAATGCTTCAAAGGGACTCATCTTGGTTGATGTCTGATAGCCATTATTGTAAGCAAATTCAACTAAGTGTAGGTACTCCTCCCACTTAGTTTGTTTCGTTCTCACGTACATTCGTAACATGTCTTCCACAATCTGATTCATTTGTTCAGTTTGCCCATCCGTTTGTGGATGGTAGCTTGTGTTGAAATTCAGGTTAGTATCCAATCCTGCAAACAATTCCTTCCAAAACTTTGACATAAATTTGACATCTCTATCTGAAATCACCATCTTAGGTATTCCATGCAATCTAAATATTTCTTTCATAATTACTTCAACGATATTAATTGCTTTATAAGTAGATTTCACAGGTATAAAATGTGCAGATTTGCTAAGTTCATCAATCACTACCATAATCGAGTCATTTTTCTTTTGAGTCTTAGGCAAACCTGTGATCAAGTCCAACGAGATAATCTCCCACTTCCATTCTGGTATAGGTAGAGATTGTAGCAGACCGAATGGATGATGATGTTTAGCCTTCACCTATTGACAATATGAGCATTTAGATAAGTATTCGGTTGTTTCACTTTTCATGTTAGGCCAATAAAATCATTTTCTTAAGGCTGTTATCATTTTCTGGTATCCAGGATGACCAGAATATGGCCTTTTGTGCAATTCATCAAGAATTGTAGACTTTAAATCAGCAGAATTAGGTATGTACAACCTGTTTTTAAATCGTAGCAGTCCATTTTTATCTAAACTCAGATCTATTTTGTTCAGTTTTTCTGCATTCCCTTGTAATTATGTTGTTGTTTTGATGTATTTTTCGTCATTACAGCTTGCAGATTTTATTCTTTGTTCGATGTCGTTTTCTGCTTTGCTAACACTTATCTCAAAAAGTTTGTTAGATCTCCGACTTAGGGCATATGCAACTTTGTTCTCTTTGCCTTTGATGTGTTTTACTTCGAAATCAAATTCACTTAAAAAGGCTAGCCACCTCGCTTGCATTGCGTTCATATCTGGTTGACTGAATAAAAACTTTACACCATTGTTGTCGGTTAGTAACATAAACTTTCTCCCCGTTTGATGTAGGAGCATCGTAAACAGTCAAGCGAGCATGGAGGCGAAAGACAGCTGGAAAGCGCAACACGCATTTTTCACGTTTTGAAATGTTTTGAAAGTTTAAGGGAGTAGATATTAATGTAATAGCTAGAAGGTGTACCTTGCATTTATATCTTGGACATTGTAAAATAGATCTAGAGAGGTTACTCTCATCTATCAATGTAAAAGGCATTTAAACCCAGTTAATGAAAGTAGGTAGGTTTGAATTAATAGATTAGACAGTTTAGAGAGTAGGAGGGAAAATGGGTATAGACACCCTCACCATTGTATCATTGTAGTTAATTTTGTATCATTAACACAGAAGAATAGAAGAGAAGGGAGCTGTAGCAGAGAGCTCTGAAGAAGAACCCATGTACAAACGCAATCTGAGTTAATATATGAAGTTTTGATTCAGATTTCATGGTGTTATGATGTTTGTTGTTTACATATGCCGAATGGTATGCTTACAGTTGCTTTATTCTCTCTTTTATGTCTTTGTTGTTATTCTGTGTTAAATGTATGATTTCATGCTAAGTATATGAAGTCTGAGAGAGGAAGAGAATGAGTTTCAATTGTTTCTCATCTTGAGAGAAGTTCCTGCAAGGAGTGCAGTGAAACGTCCGCAAGGTGTGCGTTGACAGGGGTTCTGAGTTTTATCTCAGAACGCTCAGGAGGGATATCGTTGTTCTCATTCCAACAGAAGTGCAGGAGAAGCACTAAAGTCGTGCAAGGTGTGGGCGGGCTAGTCTAAGCCTTAGAACTTATCCACTAAGGTTGAGGAGGGAAGGACTGTTGTTGCAGGGAGTGCACAGAGTCGAAAGATCAAATACCCAGGAGTATTTGAAAGTCTGCCACAAGGAGTGTGAGCAGGATCCCTTTTGGAGGCTTGAAGTTGCCAGAGAAAGCTCGAGAGGGTTAACACCTTTGAAAGTACCCAAAGGGAGGTGGAGATTGAAAACATCTTGTAGAAGTAAAGCTCAGGAGGGAGGATGTTGATTCGTCTCGCAGAAGCCATTGAGGAAGAAATTGAATGGTCGAGATTCTCCGTGGAGAACTCGCTAAGCCGTGAGGACCGTTGATTTTGGTCAGGTTGAGCGTTGGATCAGTTCTCGAACTCGGGGTTCGTAAGTTCGGAGGGCGGACCAATTTATTTTGTTGCACGAATAGCCGAGTAGCGAGGAGGTCTAAACCGTTGGATCCGGGCACGGGAGAACCATTGGATCAGAACCCCGTGGAGATATCGTGTATCAGGAGCTCGGGGTTTCAAAGGAGTCGGTTTCGACTGCAGGAGTTGCGAAGTGGTGAGAGACGAGAGCTCGTGTGAATGCGTGGCACATCTATCAGGTGGGGACCGCAAGGGTGGCAGGTGGCTTGTACTTGCGCATCAAGATGTCAACCCATAATTTCCCTATCACATCTCAGGATTTTGCAAAGGCGGAGCACGAAGGCTCTACACTCCAACTCGCGAGATTGCGAGTTGCGAGAAGTGTTCATAGAGAAGTCAACAATCACCTCTTAGAGTTTCGTAAGGGTAGAGTGCCAAGGTTCGACACTCAAAATCACGAGGCCGCGAAGTTGCGAGAGGTGCTAGTGCTTAGCCTTAGCCGACGACCACACGTGGAGGGCGTTGACAAGGAAAGGAGCCATATCCGTATCGTCATCTTGGGTATCGGGAGTTTGGAAAAGAGGAGTCGAGGGTGTCCAACCCATGAACTCGCGAATTGTGAGTTGAGAAAGGCGTTTGCACCAAGGCCCAATTGTGGTCGTGCGAAGGAGAAGCTCGTACCTTGTGCCTGTTCGCATAAGGGGGGGTTTAGAAGGACCTATGGATCGAATTCTTTGAAGGTTTCAGTGAGGAACCAAAGGAGCCACTTCAGCTCAAGGGAAATTTGGAACAATCCTGAGAAGATCTTGGTCCGAGGGTTGGGGTCTGCGTCAGTTGTGGTATCAGAGCTTGACTCTGTTTGTATATTGAAGACAGAGGGAGCGAGAGGAGAAAGAGTACTTTGATACATATCAGAGCCGTAGGAAAATTTCTTTTCTTTCTCTAGCAGAGAAAAGAGGAACATTTCTCATCCATGCCATCGAGAAGAAGAGACAGACCAATGCCTGATCCAGCAGTGAAAAGGGAAATGCGCGAACTACGTGCCAGGCTTGATGCCATGGAAACAACACAGAGGCACACTGTCGACTCTGAGGATATCAATGAGGCTAAAAGTGAAAATGAAGCTGGACACGAAGAAGAAGTCGTAGTCAAAGATGCTGCAGACGAACGCCTATTCAGGGTTGTTGCAAGGATAGGTGCCAGAGCAAAAATGGACATTCCCATGTATGAAGGAAACCTGGATGTTGAAGGGATTCTAGACTAGATTAGAGCTCTAGATAAATACTTCGACTATGAGGATGTTGAGGAAGATAAGAAAGTCAAACATGTTGTCACAAGACTTAAAGGGCATGCAACACTATGGTGGGATGAACTGCAGGCTGACAGACGCTGCAAAGGCAAGCAAAAAATCAAAAGTTGGGATAGAATGGTCGCAAAGATGAAAGCCAAATTCATACCCAAGGATTATCAAATCACTCTGTTTCAAAGGATGCAGAATTTGAGATAGAAGCTGACGTTAGTGAAGGAACACACTGAAGAGTTCTACAAGATAAACATCAGAGCAGGTCATCGGGAAAGCAATGATGAAAAGGTCGCCAGGTACATGAATGGTCTATGATATGACATTCAAGATGAGATGAGCATGATGATCCTTCGAAATGTAGAGGATGCTTATCAGATGGCTCTGAAAGCTGAAGAGAAGCTGAGCCGAAAGCAAGGTCAAAGAGGTCGAGGCAGAAGTCAAGCCAGAGGCAAAACAATTGCCCAAGACAGAACTCAGAAACCTAAAGAAGAGAGGAAGAAAGCTCAAACTCAACATGAGAGAGGAGGAAGCTCACAAAGAGGGCAATATGCAGATAGAAATACTTTTCCTCGAGCCAGAGGAAGAGGAAGAGGCAGAGGCAGTGAAGTAAAATGTTTTGTCTGTGGAAAAAACGGACATAAATCTTATGAGTGTCTAGACAGAAAGAAAGAGGGTGGTGAGACTCACATTACCAAATATCAAGGACGAAATGTTGAGGCAGAAGATGCTGAGAGCGGAAGATCCTTGATCATGAGGAAAGTTCTCTTGAAGCCAGAAAAAGAGGTAGAGAACCTAGCCCAAAGAAACAGACTGTTTCGGACTGCGTGCAAAACAAAAGACAGGGTATGCAAAGTCATCGTGGACAGCGGTAGCACATACAATCTCATTTCTACAGAGATGGTAGAAAAGCTGGAGCTGGAAACTATTGTACATCCAAGCCCATACATAGTTTTGTGGCTACAAAAAGGACATCAGGTAAATGTCACTAAACAATGTTTAGTTGAATTTAAAATAGGGGGATATAAGGATGAAATATTATGTGATGTCATTCCCATGGACGTTTGTCATCTATTGCTGGGTAGACCATGGCAACATGACATGAATGTAGTTCATGATGGGAGAAAGAACACATATACCCTGGAGAAGAATGGAAGGACTCGCATGTTGTTGTCGATTAAGGACAAAGAAGTGAAACCAGAGGTGAGCAACACTGTACTTCTCATGAGTGGGAAAGCACTTCTTAAAGAGGTTAAGAAGAAGGAAGACACACAATTCGTTGTGGTCAGGAAGCCCAGAATTGTGTTGACCAGTACAAGAGTGGATGATTTACCAGAGGAAATCCAAAAGTTGTTGGAAGAGTTTGTTGATATAGTAGTGGACGAACTACCTTGTTCGTTACCACCTATCAGGCGTATAAGCCATCACATTGATCTTATACCTGGATCCAGTTTACCAAACAAAGAAACATACAGATTAACGCCACAGGAAAATGAAGAAGTCAAGAGGCAGGTCCAGGACTTTATGGACAAAGGGTTGATTAGAGAGAGCTTGAGTCCATGCTTTGTTCCAACAGTGCTCAGCCCAAAGAAAGATGGAGGTTGGAGGATGTGTACAGACTCAAGGGCAATCAATAAGATTACCATCAGATACAGGTTTCCGTTGCCAAGAATGGATGACTTGATGGATTGCTTGAGTGGGGCAAGATTTTTTTCAAAGATTGATTTGAAAAGCGGATATCATCAGATTCGTATGAGAGAAGGTGATGAATGGAAGACAACATTCAAGATGAATGAAGAGTTGTATGAATGGATTGTTATGCCATTTGGCTTAACAAATGCACCCGGTGCTTTCATGAGACTGATGAATGAAGTCCTAAAGGATTTCATAGGGAAATTCGTCATTGTATATCTTGACAATATATTAATTTTCAGCAAGATAGAAGCATAGCATTTAAAGCATTTAGCTACAGTGATGAAGAGATTACAGCAAGAGAAGTTGTTGATTAATGTGAAGAAATCATCATTTATGAGGACGAAACTCATTTATTTGGGTTTTGTTATCTCTGCAAATGAGTTGAAGATGGACCCAGAAAAGGTGAATGCGATTAAGAATTGGCCATCACCGAAAAGTGTGTTTGAAGTTTGAAGCTTCCAAGGTTTGGCTAGTTTCTACAGGAAATTCATCCGAAATTTCAGTGGGATTAGTGCACCGATGATGGATACGGTGAAGAAAAGACACAAAGATTTTCATTGGACAGAGGAAGCAGAGAAGAGTTTCAATCTGCTGAAGAAGAAGATCATGGAGCAACCAATTCTGGTTTTGTCAGACTTTAGCAAGACATTCCAGGTCCAGTGTGACGCAAGTGGATTTGCAATAGGAGTGGTTTTGAGCCAAGATGACAGACCGATCGCATACTTCAGTGAGAAACTGAATGAAGTGAAGGTTAAGTACTAAACATATGACAAGGAATTATATGCGGTCATACAAGCGCTGAAGAAATGGAGGCACTATTTGGTTCCTAAAGAGTTTGTTTTGTACAACGATAATCACGCTTTGCAATTCGTGACTCAATAAGAGAAGTTGAACCAAAAGCATGCTAAATGGGTTGAATTCATGCAAAATTTTACTTTTGTAATTAAGCATATTTCTGGCACTACTAACAAAGTTGTTGATGCTTTGAGCAGGAAATGTTTGCTTATGCAGGAATTCAAAATCAAAACTTTGGGTTTTGATAACCTCAAAGAGATGTACAGGGATGATCCAGATTTTAAGGAAGCGTATGAGGCATCTGAGAATCCAGTTCTTAGGGATAGAAGCCAATGGATTGAATACATGATCCAGGATGGGTTATTATTCAGGGGCAATCAACTATGTATTCCAAAATGCTCCATGAGGGAGAATTTGCTGAAAGAAAAACACAGTGGAGGATTGGCCGGACACTTCGGTCATGACAAGACGTTCTCAAAATTGAATGGCTCATATTTTTGGCCAGGGATGAGAATAGATGTTAAGAAATTCGTGGACAGGTGTAGGATTTGTCAACACACAAAAGGGAAAAGGCAGAACACAGGGTTATACCAGCCATTACCCATACCAGAAAGGCCGTGGGATGCAGTGAGCATGGATTTTGTATTGGGACTGCCAAGGATGCAAAGAGGTTATGATTCGATCTTTGTGGTAGTAGACAAATTTTCCAAGATGGCACATTTCACACCATGCCAGAAAACCAACGACGCAACTCATATTGCGAACCTGTTTTTCAAAGAAGTCGTCAGACTTCGCGGCTTGCCTAGGAGTATCATTTCTGATCGGGATACTAAATTCGTGGGGCATTTTTGGAGGACTTTGTGGAATAAGCTGGGGACAAGTTTGTCATTTAGCTCAACATATCATCCTCAAATGGATGGGCATACAGAAGTTGTGAATAGGAGCTTGGGAGACATGTTGAGGAGCTTAGTGATTGAACACCATAGTCAATGGGATCACATCCTACCGCATGCGGAATTCACTTATAATGATTCTCTTAACAGAAGCACAGGGCAGAGTCCATTCCAAATTGTATATGGAATGCAACCAAGGGGAGTTTCTGAATTGAAAGATTCAGAACGAACTGAATTCAGAAGTGCTAATGCAGAGGACTTTGCAGAAGCAATGAAGGAGCTTCACAGCCGAATCAAGGAGCGATTGCAAAATTCGAGCCAAGAATACAAGCGCAGAGCAGATCAACACAGGCAAGAACTTCAATTTGAAGTTGGTGATCTGGTTCTTGCACATCTGAGGAAGGAGAGGTTCCCAAGGGGAACATATAATAAACTGAAGATGAAAAAGATTGGACCATGCAAGGTCTTGAAGAAATTTGGGGCAAACACATATGAGATTGAATTACCTAATGGGGTCGGAATTTCACCAATATTCAATGTTGTCGATTTGTACCCTTATAGAGCTGAAGAAGCAGGGGCAGAGGATGAACATGCAGAAGTTCAATGGACAAAGAAAATGCCTGTAGCTGAAAAGCCTCGGATAGAAAGCATAATTGACAAGAGAGTCAGCAAAAAGACTAGGAGAAAAGAGTATTTTGAATACTTGGTCAAATGGAAGGGACATCCAGTTGAAGATGCCAGTGGGGAAGATGAAGCAGAAATTCAGAAGCTTGGATAGACCATACAAGAGCTCATGAACAAGAGTTCATGAAAATTTTCAAGCGAGGGAGTATGATGCAAGAGCATCGTAAACAGTCAAGCGAGCGTGGAGGCGAAAGACAGTTGGAAAGCGCAACACGCATTTTCACGTTTTGAAATGTTTTGAAAGTTTAAGGGAGCGGATATTAATGTAATAGCTAGAAGGCGTACCTTGCATTTATATCTTGGAGATTGTAAAACAGATCTGAAGAGGTTACTCTCATCTATCAATGTAAAAGGCATTTAAGCCCAGTTAATGAAAGTAGGTAGGTTTGAATTAATAGATTAGACAGTTTAGAGAGTAGGAGGGAAAACAGGTATAGACACCCTCACCATTGTATCATTGTAGTTAATTTTGTATCATTGGCACAGAAGAAGAGAAGAGAAGGGAGGTGTAGCAGAGAGTTGTGGAGAAGAACCCATGTACAGAAGCAATCTGAGTTAATATATGAAGTTTTGATTAAGATTTCATGGTGTTATGATGTTTGCTATTTACATATGCTGAATGGTATGCTTACAATTGTTTTATTCTCTCTTTTATGTCTTTGTTGTTATTCTGTGTTAAATGTATGATTTCATGCTAAGTATATGAAGTCTGAGAGGGGAAGAGAATGAGTTTCAATTGTTTCTCATCCTGAGAGAAGTTCCTGGAAGGATTGCAGTGAAACGTCTGCAAGGTGTGCGTTGACAGGGGTTCTGAGTTTTATCTCAGAAAGCTCAAGAGGGATACCATTGTTCTCATTCCAGCAGAAGTGCAGGAGAAGCACTGAAGCCGTGCAAGGCGTGCGCAGGCTAGTCGAAGCCTTAGAACTTATCCACTAAGGTTGAGGAGGGAAGGATTGTTGTTGCAGGGAGTGCATAGAGTCAAAAGATCAAATACCCAGGAGTATTTGAAAGTTTGTCGCAAGGAGTGCGAGCAGGATCCCTTTTGGAGGCTTGAAGTTGCCAGAGAAAGATCGGGAGGGTTAACACCTTTGAAAGTACTCAAAGGGAGGTGGAGATTGAAAACATCTTGTAGAAGTAAAGCTCAGGAGGGAGGACGTTGATTCGTCTCGCAAAATCCATTGAGGAAGAAATTGAACGATCGGGATTCTTCGTGGAGAACTCACAAAGCCGCGAGGACCGTTTATTTTGGTCAGGTTGAGCGTTGGATCAGTTCTCGAACTCAGGGTTTGTAAGTTCGTAGGGCAAACCAATTTTTTTGGTTGCGCGAATAGCCGAGTAGCGAGGAGGTCTTAACCGTTGGATCCAGGCACGGGAGAACCATTGGATCAGAACCTTGCGGAGCTATCGCGTATCGGGAGCTTGGGGTTTCAGAGGAGTCAGTTTCAACTGCAGGAGTTACGAAGTGGCGAGAGTCGAGAGCTCGTGTGAATGCGTGGCACATCTATTAGGTGAGGATCGCAAGGGTGGCAGGTGGCGTGTACTCGCGCATCGAGGGGTCAACCCATAATTGCCCTATCACATCTCAGGATTTCGCAAAGGCGGAGCATGAAGGCTCTACACTCCAACTCGCGAGATTGTGAGTTGCGAGAAGTGTTCATAGAGAAGTCAACAATCGCCTCTCGGAGTTTCGTAAGGGGAGAGTGCCAAGGTTCGACACTCCAACTTACGAGGCCGCGAAGTTGCAAGAGGTGATAGTGCTTAGCCCTAGCCGATGGTCACACGTGGAGGGCACTGACAAGGAAAGGAGCCATACCCGTATCGTCATCTCGGGTATCGGGAGTTTGGAAAAGAGGAGTCGAGGGTCTCCAACCCACGAACTCGTGAATTGCGAGTTGCGAAAGGCGTTTGAGCCAAAGCTTAGTTGTGGTCGTGTGAAGGAGAAGCTTGTACCTTGTGCTTGTTCACATAAGGGGGGGTTCAGAAGGACCTGTGGATCGAATTCGTTGAAGGTTTTAGCAAGGAACCAAAGGAACCACTTCGGCTCAAGCGAAATTTGGAATGATCCTGAGCGGATCTTGGTCCGAGGATCGGGGTCTGTGTCACCATTAAATAATGTCACCACATTTTTAGTGCATGAATTACGACTGCTAACTCCAAATCATGTGTAACGTAATTCCGTTCATGTTCTTTCAGTTTACGTGATTCGTAACAGATGATGTGTCCATCTTGTGTTAGGACACCTCCCAAGCCTTCTTTGCTTGTATCCACGCAAACTGTAAAGTCTTTATCAGGATCCGCTACCCTTAGTATAGGTGTTGTCGTTAACAATCCCTTTAGCTTATCAAAGTTGTCTTAACACTTTTGTGACCAAGTAAACCTTATTCCCTTTTTTTCTAGAGATGTAATTGGATACACGATCTTAGAAAATCCTTCGATAAATCTTCAGTAGTAACCGGTAATTCCCGTAAATGATCTAATGTCTGTTACATCCTCAGGGATATGCCATTCCATAATGACTTTTATTTTCTCTAGATCAACTGCAATACCCTCTTCAGATATTACATGTCCTAGGTATTGTATCCTTCTTTGGTAGAAGTCGAACTTATCAAACTTCACATACAACTTGTGTTTCCTTAAGGTCTGCAATACTATTTTTAGATGTTCTTCATGTTCTTCTTCATTTTTTGAGTAAACTAAAATATCATCGATAAACACCAATATAAATTTATCCAAATATTGATTGAATATACTATTCATCAAACACATAAAGGTTGTTGGTGCATTAGTGAGACCAAACGGAATTACGACAAACTCATAGTGTCTATATCGTGTTCTAAATGTTGTTTTATTTATATCTTCATCCTTTATTCTGACTTGGTGATAACTAGACCTTAAATCTAACTTAGAGAAGATCTTTGCTCCTCCCACTTGGTTAAATAGGTCGTTAATTCTGGGTAAAGGATACTTATTTTTAATCGTCATCTTATTTAATTGTCGATAGTCAATGCATAGCCTCAAAGTCCCATCTTTCTTTTTAATGAAAAGAACCGGTGCTCCCCAAGGCAAGACACTTTGTTTGATATATTCTTTATCTAACAGTTCTTGCAGATAAATTTTTAGCTCCGTTAATTCAGGTAAACTCATTCTATAAGGTGCCTTAGATATCAGGGCAAATCCAGGTAGTAGATCGATAGAGAAATCTATCTCTCTTCTTGGAGGCAGTTATGGTATTTCGTCCACAAATACATCTCTAAACCCATGTAGGACTACAATGTCTTCTAGACTAGGTTTATTTTCCTTTTTCTAACAGATTAGTTGCTTGAACAACATAAACTTGGTAGCCCTTATTCATACATTTGTTAAACTGCATGGCTAATATCTGCCTAACCGAAACTAGTTTTTTGATCCCTTGTATTGTCCTAACTGTGTTGTTTTCGTCTTTGTAAGTAAGTGACTTTTCACAACAGTTCAAAATTACTTTATGTTTCTCTAACCAGTCCATTCCAATGATTATATCGTAAGATCCCAAAGGTAAATTGTTCATATTTAACTTTGTACTTTGACCATCTATGTTGAGTTCACATTCAGAAATGAAATCTGTTACTTTTCTCTTTGTCCCTGTGGCTAGCTGTACTAACCAGGACTTAGCATGCTTTACTTTCTTGAGTTTGTTTAATTCAACTAAACCAAGAGTAACATAACTCAGACTAGCTCCTGGGTCAATTAATATAGAAATGGGGTTATCATGAATTTTACCTTCAACCTCCACGATAGTGGATTGATGATCAACTTGCCTGCCATCCACAACTGCATTAATTTTGTGCACATTTTTGCCCATATCCCCTAATGTAGAAGCTTCTTGCAGGTTATGGACTATAGTTCTTGCTGTGGAAATTAAGCATGGACAGTTTCTCCTAGAGTGAGGTTCTCCACACACCCAACACTTTAATGGTTCTCTGGGGTTGTCCCCAACTTTCTTGACTCCCAGATTAAAGTCTACCTCCCCCTTGAGTACTCTGGATGTTGGAATGATAGTCATTCATTGGGAAACCTTTTGCCATATTTCGAAAAGGGGCTGGTTGGAAGCCTTTCTTTCGCTGATTCATTCTGTCAGGTTTCTTATCCTTCCATGCCCTGGAAATTTCTGATCTATGTTTGTACTGATCGTAACACATTCGGGCCTTTCTAAACACTTTGTTCAAGGTCTTGGGATTATCAAATTCAATTTTGTCTATGTATGACTGTGGTAGACAACTTAAGAATTATTGTATCTTTACTTTGTCTTCCTTGATGTATGGTACAAATCTCAATAGTTCTAGAAATTTATTTATGAGATCGTCTATGGTCATTTGTCTGAGCCTTAGCTCATAGAATTCTTTAGTCTTTCTTTCATAATAGCTTTTGACAATTATTGCTTCTTGAAATATTTCTTAAAATCTGACCATTCCATCTGTTTCTCTTTCAATCCCTTAGCCAATTCTAGGTCCTGCCACTAGATAATTGCTTTTCCCTTCAAGTTGTAAATGGCCATTATGACTTTCATATTACTAGAGTAATTGTAAATCTGGAAGTATTTATTTATATCTAGTATCCATGCTTCAACCTCTTCACCCGTCCTTCATTCTTCGTCAAAGGTGGATGGTTTTATTTTCTTGAATTCACCTTCCAGGTGATCTACTTGTTTTCTTTTTCTTCCTGTGGTTGTTTTGTTTCCTGCCATGTGAGTGTCTTCAGAAGAACTATTCTCGTTTTTTGTTTCATGACCAGAGTTTTTAGAGGACCTTTTGTTGAATTCTTCCTCTTTGTCATTGTCCTTTGGACTCTTTTTTTTTACTATACTGCGCAACAACATTTCATTTATTTCTAACTGGTCTTCCTGTGCCTTTTTCAGCTTTTCATTATCCGTTTTAAACACTACTAATTCCACGATGAGGTTCTTCATTGTTTCCAAAACCTGGGTGGCTGAACTTCCTTCGTTGTTATGCCCAGGTTCTTTAGGAAGTCCTTGATCAAGATTCTCTTCAAGTCTGATCTCTTCTTCATTCTGTGCTGCCATTATCACAATAGACCAACAATATTTTTTGTTTGTACAATAAACATATTTGTTAGTTTTTCTTTAACAGAAAAATAAAAACTTAAAATAATTTGGCCTTGCCCTGAGGTCCAAGTGTTGTAACCTTCAGCTCTGATACCATATGTAATATACCCCAGATTTCCCAAATATATATATTTTTTTGTTAGGGGACATTAAAACTCCTTGACTCTTCAACATCTGATCAAAACATATCTTTATTTCCTTTATTCTAAGCAGAGTAGATTTATCATCGATATTGGATTTGGAATCATATACTTATTTGTAATTACTACAATTGTGAACAGGGCTATCATAGCCCTTAGAATATCTACCATGTCTGTGTTAAGTCATACTATTCAAAAGTTACAATGCGTAATAAACTAAAGACTAAAGACTATCGTATAGTTTATCCATATCAATTAGCACTTATCCATAATGATATGCATACCTATAGTTTACCATGTAAACTATCATATGGATTTCATAGTACTGACACTATCTATGTCAATATATATATATATATATACACCTCCGTAGACTTTACCAGTCAAATCGTTGGGCGGAGGGGGGTCTCTTGTCCCACAAACAAGGGGGTCTCATACACCAATTTGGTGTGCCTTGGCTGTGACCTAAAAATAGATTATTAT
>ML777218.1:656186-669736 GCA_009831015.1 Picea engelmannii | reverse complement strand
CTAACACTATCCATAACATAAATATATCGTTTTATATATAACACTAACCCTATCCATAACATTGCATAACATTTAATATACAGTCTGTTATATGGATACTATCGTGACGTAAGATTTTAGCCTAATGATTTAGTTATTGTTTAACACACAGATTGTTACAAGATTTAACATAACGTTAGCAATATTCCCCAACCATATACCTATCATTAATCATAAGGATTAAAGTGTTGGGAACCATAACGATGTATGCCCTTATCATAGAGTAGTGAGCATATACCGATACATACGTACGGTTTGTAACCCTACCTGACTGGAAACACGACTCATCAATAAATTTGGTTTGAAAACGTTTTAATGGAGGATGTCAGTTCAGACCCCGTAGGCATTTAACCCCTGGCTATTCCATTAATGGAGACACCTGAATTGTACCTACCAGACTTGACACTTCGTCCACCGTGTCCAATGTAGGCTCGCCATCTCCACGGTTTCACATGGCAGAGGTACTTGCACGTGCCTACTACATTACTCCTCTAACGAGGCTCCGAGGTAATGACCATCCATTGTTTGCCCCTTTGGTCTCGTAACATTTGGTCTCTACGTTGAAATGTGAAGGCGCCCTTGGCTGTATGCGCACATTTTCCCCTGCTTTGTATGGTCGGTGACTTGGGAAGCTCAGCCCTGATAAGGATGGGAGGAGGCGATGCATCTCTGGTTCTCATATGCGCAAGGTAAGTAAAGTAACCATGTTGCTTATATATATATATATATATATATATATATATATATATATATATATATATCATGATAGAATACTCTTGTTTACTATAAAGAAATGTAAGAGAGGTCTATAGACAGACTCCCCATCTCACTCTCTGTTAAGGTTTACATGTATTATCGTTGCGCCATCTTAAGCATTCTGCTCCTAAGGTTACTCTGTGTTTAAGAGACTCCCATTTCGCTCTTTGTTAAGGTTTTACATGTATTATCGTTGCACCACCTTAAGCATTTTACTCCCGAGGTTACTATGTGTTTAAGGTTCGGGTCTGGAGGCTATTACTTTTTCCCTTGGTGGTTTGTTGTTCTTCTATCCATACTTGTTACGTTTATTTCGTGGCCCGAAATGTTTTAAGGGTCCAACCCTGCTCTGTCTCCTTCCTGACTTGTCTATTGTCGAACTCTGTAGGGATTTTCATATTTACCATTTACGTATATATATATATATATATGTATGTATGTATGTATGTATGTATGTATGTATGTATGTATGTATGTATGTATGTATGTATGTATGTATGTATGTATGCATGCATGCATGCATGCATGTATGTATGTATGTATGTATGTATGTATGTATGTATTCTGCGTAAAAACCATCTTCTGTGGGAAATTCCTCCATTTATATTCTAGGTAGAATAAATCCTCTGTGGGAGTTTTCGTGGGTTTCGTCCTGTGTAAAATTATAAATCGCAGTGTAAATCCCCCTATGAGAATTTGTAATTAAGCTCTGTGTAAACTATGTTAACCCTCTGCAGGGATCGTAATTTACGTTCTGTGTGTATAGTAGCGTCATTTACCCTCTGTGGGGATCCATTATTACGCTCTGTGTAGAAAATATGAATATTTTAAAAATTGTGGCTTATGCTCTGAGCATACAAAAGAGTTATTTACCCAAGGTGGGGATTCATGATTACGCTCGGTGTAAAATATATATCAACACTGTTTACTCGTAATTCATTCTCTATGTACGCAAAAACGTTACTTACCCTCTGCGGGGATTCGTGATTATGTTGTGTAAACTATATGTATCAACACTTTGTAAATCTTAAATCATTCTTTGTGTATGCAAACACATTTCTTATCCTCTATGGGGATTCATAATTTCGTTGTGTAAAATATATATATCAACACTCTGTAAATCGTAATTCATTCTCTGTGTTTGCAAACACATTTCTTACCCTTTGTGGGAATTCGTAATTATGTTGTGTAATATATATATATATCAACACTATGTAAATTGTAACTTATGCTCTGTGTATACAAAAACATTATTTACCCTTTGTGGGGATTTGTAATTATGCTCTGTGTATTTATATCAACTTTGAATAAATCGTAACTTATGCTCTGTGTATGCAAAAGCGTTATTTAGACTCTGTGGGGATTCATAATTGTGCTTTGTGTAATTATATTAACACTGTGTAAATCGTAACTTACGCTCTGTGTATACAAAAGCGTTATTTACCCTTTGGGGAATTCATAGTTGTGCTCTGTGTGTTTATAAGTGAAGATTATGTAGAGTTACATTAAATTAATGATGGGCCCTTGTTTTGTTTTGCAAGGGTAACCATCGGCCGATTTTGGGTCCACTCCTCCCCCTTTGGATCGTGGACAGATTGTCACACATGCACAAGTGGCAATCTGGTTCTTCGCCGAACTCAAGCTAAGTATTGTTTTGACTTATTCGTTATACTTAATTTGCATTTAAATTGCTAGTATAGTTCATTAACCCTCATCTTTCTCCTTTTGCAGGTTTATATAATCGAGGGAAGTGGATTGAGGAAACCTCATGCTTGAAAGGTATTCGAGTTTTGATCTAGGCATACCTTACTTCGATTACAACATGATTCTCTATGTACTTCTTAGAATTTTGTTTACATCACAAGTTACTATGGAGTCCTTGGTCTATGATACTGTAATATTTCGAACAATGCTCGATTGAATACAAGGGTTGATTTTGTAAGATACTTTGAGTCATCACTATGTATTCCGTAGTAATGAAAATTGTATTCGAACTGTTATTTTTCCTCTATCTATTCTCTGTGGTATTGTATCGATCTAAATATGAATTCAACATATATAATTCAATGGTCAATAGGAACATAACAACAATTCTATTTTCCTTTATGCACACACACACACACATAACCAAGTTTAATTACCAATAGGAACATACCACAGTTCTATCATTTCTTTATGTATGAATACATATATGTGTATATACAGTCATTTATGTATATGTATAACCCTATTTAATGATTACTAGGGACATGCAGTAGTTCTGTTATTTCTGCAATGTGAGCACACACACACACACACACACACACATGTATACCATCATCACAATCCTAACAATTAATAAGCAAACAAAATATTGACAAGGAATACAAGTAAAGGTACATATCTGAAAACCCGATGCTGAGATACAAATGGAACAACCACGTTCCACCCAATCGTAGAACAGAACAACCAAGTTCACTTGTCTTGTTCACTCCCTAACCTGACCATGAGTCCATAAGGGAAAACTCAAATGATCCTCTTTAGCTACAGTCACCATCCACAACTCAAAAATTCCTTTGCCTCACACTCACAGTGCTCATAACAACAAAAATATATTTCCTTTCTCCAACATACTAAGCAACGTCCCGCCTCCTCGATATGTTGTTTTTATATGCCTCTTGTGCCTAGGTCTTTCCTTCCCTCCTTGGGAAATTCATAGCTTTACAAATCCCCGATTTTTAGGGGCTGCTAGTGGTCAAATCCCACATTTTCCATTTGTAAAAATCAGCCTTGAGGTAACTCAAATATGTTCCCCACTCTTGGAGTCATGGTCAGCTATTTTTAACCTGACTGTTCCATTTGTCTTCTAGCATTTAATTTATAAAAAGTTTGTCTTTCACATGTGTCACAATAAAAGAAAGAGGTTAGTTGGGCAAGTCAAATCTTTTCCCAACATTCATCAAATAATTAATTACAACAATAAAATTCCAAATTCAGATTTGCCATAAATGACAAATAATTTCCAAATCCAAATTTTCAAAAACGAAAGTTTATTCCCAATTACACTTAGGATTTAATATTCTAATATTTTTGGGGATATGACATCCTCTCCCCCTTAAGTACAACACTGTCCTCAGTGTTCATTCCTCTCTCGGAATAGGGTTGGATAAGATTTCTGCAAATCTTCCTCCAATTCCCAAGTGGCCTCCTCAGGGCTAAAGTGCTTCCATTGCACTTTTACCCAGGCGATGGTAAGTGCTTCCATTGCACTTTTACCTGGGTGATGGCTCTATTTCGTAGTATTGTTTCTTTCCTGTCCAGAATGCGCAGAGGTTTTGTTGGGAACTCGCCTTTTGGTTCCACCTGCACCATGCTCCAATCAATGATGTGTACTTTTTTAATAAGGAAACATGAAAAACATTATGAACTTTTAAGTTTGCAGGAAGTGCAAGTCGATACATCACAGGTCCAATTCGAGTTAAAATCTCGAAGGGGCCACAAAAACTGGGCACCAACTTTGAACAATTTCCTAGCTTTAGAGAGCTTCTCCTTGCTTTGACTTTCAGATATACATGGTCCCCAATTTGAAATTCTTGATGTCTCCTTTTTAAATCTGCGTAGCTTTTCTGTCGATCTTGGGCCTCTTTAAAATTTTGTTGTACCCTTTTTACCATTTTCTCCATTTCCTAGAGCATTTCCGGTCCCATCATAAGTCTGTCAACTAGATTATCCTAGCTAATCGGAGTTGTGCATTTCCTTCCGTATAATGCTTCGAAGGGACTCATCTTGGCTGATGTTTGATAGCCATTATTGTAAGCAAATTCAACTAAGTGTAGGTACTCCTCCCACTTAGTTGGTTTTGTTCTCATGTACATTCGTAACATGTCTTCCACAATCTGATTTGTTCGTTCGGTTTGCCCATCCGTTTGTGGATGGTAGCTTGTGCTGAAATTCAGGTTAGTATCCAATCCTGCAAACAATTTCTTCCAAAACTTTGATGTAAATTTGACATCTCTATTCGAAATCACCATCTTAGGAATTCCATGCAATCTAAATATTTCTTTCATAAATATTTCACCGATATTAATTGCTTTATAAGTAGATTTCACAGTAAAATGTGCAAATTTGCTAAGTTTATTAATCACTACCATAATCGAGTCATTTTGCTTTTGAGTCTTAGGCAAACCTGTGATCAAGTACAACGAGATAATTTCCCACTTCCATTCTGGTATAGGTAGAGGCTGTAGCAAGCCGGCTGGATGCTGACATTCAACCTTTACCTATTAGCAATTTAAGCATTTAGATAAGTATTCAACTGTTTCACTTTTCATGTTAGGCCAATAAAACAATTTCCTCAAGGCTGTTATCATTTTATGGTATCCAGGATGACCAAAATATGGCCTTTTGTGCAATTCGTTAAGAATTGTAGACTTTAAATCAACATAATTATGTATGTACAACCTGTTTTTGAACCTTAACAATCCATTTTTATCTAAACTCAGATCTGTTTTGTTCAGTTTTTTTGCATTCCCTTGTAATTTTGTTGCTCTTTTGATCTATTTTTGTCATTATAGCTTGCAGATTTTATTCTTTGTTCGATGTCGTTTTCTGCTTTGCTAATACTTATCTCAAAAAGTCTGTTAGTCCTCTGACTTAGGGCATCTGCAACTTTGTTTTCTTTGCCTTTGATGTGTCTTACTTCGAAATCAAATTCACTCAAAAAGGTTAGCCACCTCGCTTGCCTTGCGTTGAGATCTGGTTGACCGAATAAAAAATTTACACCACTGTTGTCGGTTGGTAGCATAAACATTCTCCCCATTAAATAATGTCGCCACATTTTCAGTGCATCAATCACGGCTGGTAACTCCAAATCATGTGTAACATAATTTCGTTCATGTTCTTTCAGTTTACGTGATTCATAACACATGACGTGTCCATCTTGTGTTAGGACACCTCCCAAGCCTTCTTTGTTTGCATCCATGCAAACTGTAAAGTCTTTATCAAGATCCACTACCCTTAGTATAGGTGCTGTCGTTAACAATCCCTTTAACTTATCAAAGTTGTACTGACACTTTTGTGACCAAGTAAACCTTATTCCCTTTTTTTGTAGAGATGTAATTGGATACGTGATCTTAGAAAATCCTTTGATAAATCTTCGGTAGTAACCGGTAATTCCCATAAATGATCTAATGTCTGCTACATCCTTAGGGATATGCCATTCCATAATGGCTTTTATCTTCTCTGGATCAATTGCAATACCCTCTTCGGATATCACGTGTCCTAGGTACTGTATCCTTCTTTGGTAGAAGTTGCACTTATCAAACTTCACATACAACTTGTGTTTCCTTAAGGTATGCAATACTATTTTAAGATGTTCTTCATGTTCTTCTTCCATTTTCGAGTAAACTAAAATATCATCGATAAACACCAATACAAATTTATCCAAATATTGAATGGATATACTATTCATCAAACACATAAAGGTTGTAGGTGCATTAGCGTGACAATTTTTTTTTACGACAAACTCATAGTGTCTGTATCGTGTTCTAAATGTTGTTTTATTTATATCTTCGTCCTTTATTCTGATTTGGTGATAACCAGACCTTAAATCTAACTTAGATAAGATCTTTGCTCCTCCCACTTGGTCAAACAGGTCGTTAATTCTGGGTAAAGGATACTTATTTTTAATCGTCATCTTATTTAGTTGTCAATAGTCAATGCATAGCCTCGAAGTCCCATCTTTCTTTTTAACGAAAAGAACCTGTGCTCCCCAAGGCGAGACACTTGGTTTGATATATTTTTTTATCTAACAGTTCTTGCAGCTAAATTTTCATCTCCGTTAATTTGGGTAAACTCATTCTATAAGGTGCCTTAGATACTGGGGCAGATCTAGGTAGTAGATCGATAGAGAAACCTATCTCTCTTCTTGGAGGCAGTTCTGGTATTTCGCCCACAGATACATCTCTAAACCCATGTAGGACTGCAAAGTCTTCTACACTGGGTTTATTTTCCTTTTCTAACAGATTAGTTACTTGAACAACATAAACTTGGCAGCCCTTATTCATACATTTGTTAAACTGCATGGTTGATATCTGCCTAACTGAAACTGGTTTTTTGATCCCTTGTATTATCCTAACTGTGTTGTTTTCGTCTCTGTAAGTAAGTGACTTTTCATAACAGTTCAAAATTACTTTATGTTTCTCTAACCGGTCCATTCCAATGATTATATTGTAAGATCCCAAAGGTCAAATGTTCAGATTTAACTTTGTACTTTGACTATCTATGTTGAGTTCACATTTAGGAATGAAATCTGTTACTTTTCTCTTGGTCCCTGTGCATAACTGTACTAACCAAGACTTAGCATGCTTTACTTTCTTGAGTTTGTTTAATTCAACTGAACCAGGAGAAACATAACTCAGACTAGCTCCTGGGTCAATTAATATAGAAATGGGGTTATCATGAATTTTACCTTCAACCTCCACGATAGTGGATTGATGATCAGCTTGCCTGCCATCCACAACTGCATTAATTATGTGCACGCTTCTGCCCATATCCCCTACTGTAGAAGCTTCTTGCAGGTTATGGACTATAGTTCTTGCTGTGGAAATTGAGCGTGGACAGTTTCTCCTTGAGTGAGGTTCTCCACACTCCCAACACTTTAATGGTTCTCTGGGGCTGTCCCTAACTTTTTTGACTCCCAGATTAACTGGTCTACCTTCCCCTTGAGCACCGTGGGTGTTGGAATGATAGTCCTTCTTTTGGAAACCTTTTGCCATATTCCGGGAAGGGGTTGGTTGGAAGCCTTTCTTTCACTGATTCTTTCTGTCCTATTCCTTCCATGCCTTGGGAATTTCAGATCTCTGTTTGTATTGATCATAGCACATCTGAGCCTTTCTAAATACTTCGTTTAAAGTCTTGGAGTTGTCAAATTCAATTTTGTCTTTGTACGATTGTGGTAGACAACTTAAGAATCATTGTATCTTTAGTTTGTCTTCCTTGATATATAGTACAAATCTCAATAGTTCGAGAAATTTATTTATGAGATCGTTCATGGTCATTTGTCCGAGTCTTAGCTCGTAGAATTCCTTAGTCTTTCTTTCGTAATAGCTTTCTGACAAATATTGCTTCTTGAAATATTTCTTAAAATCTGACCATTCCATCTGTTTCTCTTTCAATCCCTTAGCCAATTTCAGGTCCTGCCACCAGATACTTGCTTTTCCCTTCAAGTTGTAAATGACCATTTTGAATTTCATATTACTAGAGTAATTGTAAACCTGGAAGTATTTCTTTATATCTGGTAGCCATGCTTCAACCTCTTCACCCGTCCTTGATTCTACGCTTTGCATTCAAAAATGGATTTTGAACAACAAAAAATATTGATTCATATAATTTATATCGCCATGGCAAAAAAAGCCATTTCGTAGAACAACTAGCCAATACCTTTTTATTCTATCATTTCAATTCTCTCATTAAGGTTACTTTAATTCTTTTCATTTTTATCTTAATTTATATCTTATCACTTCAATATTTTTAAATTAATTTATTATTATTTTTAATCTTATTTTTCAAGGTCTATATTTAAATATTTCCTTGTCATGTAAAGTGACACACAATTTACTTCAGAAAGATTAAGCAACATAAAAGTCTTGATTAGTAGTTTTCCTTAATACTTATTTCACATGCTTTCTTAAAATGTCCATTTAAATAAGTCCGAAAAACTTAATATCTATGCGAACTTGGAATTGTTTTTACTATATAAATATCTCACCACAAGAAAGTAGTATATCCTATTAACATAATAGTTGATTAGTATGCATGATTTTTGGGTGACCTCTTCTATACTTAAAATTTATATTTATATGTGTTGAAATTGTTTTTACTAACTCTCTATTAAAAATAGCAATTTGTTTTAAAACATTCCAAACTTAATTTTAAACATTAAATATGTTTTATACTTTGAGAGGCTTTAAAATTAACTTGAACGTAAAAGGAAAATTGGAATCAGGTTCATCATCTTTCAATGTCTGTGTTCAATCCCCTCCCTCAAAGTGACTAAGTGTTAACTAAACCCCATGGAAATGGAACTTGCAAAATGGGGCGTGCAGGTCCCACGAGGTACCGGGGAGTAGGTTGACCAACGATTTGAAATTCCTCTCTCGCGTGCACTTGTCAATAAAATGATTGTAAGATGAAATTTCCTGTAATATCAAAAAATTTCGAGCATTAAAAATATTGAAAAATGAATACAACAATTTATCTATTTGCGTTTTATTCGATATTGTATACAAAGGTTACAACAGTAACAACGCTAAGATGAGCGATTTGCTGAACGGAGTTATGATCGGACGTCTCACAAATTCTTAATCCTTACACGGCCTCTATTGACCGCACGATTTGGAAGTAGCACTGCTCATAAATGCCATTCACACACCACATATAGCAAATATCTGTGGGCACACAGTTTGTGTGGAAGAAGGGCAGTGAGTGACAGACACAGAGAGCATATTCAGAGCCCCGTAAAATACCTGTTCAAAAAGGAAGGAAATACATCGACAAGTATGGAACTCGTGACCTCCTGAGTTATTTATGCATCTGCATTGAGAATTTTTTGGGCTAAGAATGCATGTTCTCTGGATATTTTTTAGCATTCCATGTTAGTGTCTATGTGTTTTCTCGGAGTTCCACGGCGAGCTCTGCAATATTTGTTTGCTTTGGATAGAAATAATGCAAATCTTTGAAGATTTATTTGCTTCAAAAGGTGTTTCTTTTTTTTATGGATAAGCCTGCGATTAAAGCTTTTACCCGTCGACTTTTTTTTTTTCTTCATGATATTATTAGGTACTGCTTTAAAACCTGCCCTTGCTGTTGTTAAAATCAGCTTAATAGCTCGATCCGTGAATCCCTGTTCGTTGGTAAAAGAAGATGTTAGCAAATAATTAGGCAGTATGGCAACACGCCGTAAGAGCCAAGGGTTTGTCCACCTAGGGTTTTATGATTTTGGCAGTATTTTGCTAGTAACATGCATAGAATACTGTGGCTAATATCTAGCTTGTAATGTGTTGCCGAGTGCTCCTCTCTGGGAAGAAGTGAAAACTTCATTTGTAACAAGTGCATGCCTTGTATTTTGCACTGCGATGACTAAGGTGCTTGACACGTTGCAGTGGCTGGGGGCTGGCAGATAAGTTGAGCTAAATAAACTGAAAATTGAGAGTTTATTTTTGGGCTTCTGAGAGGGTTTTGTTCTGACCAAATGGACGAATTTCTGTATTCGAGTATGCTTTTGGCTATCTACGTTTTAAAGGAATGTCTTATGTCAAAATATTGGTTAATAATTTAATGAACACATGAATTTGCAATTCCAGTATTCATGGCAGCAGTGTTCACTTCGAGGAAAATCTGCAATAAGTTCTGAAACACATAACTCTTCCTACTGCATTTCCAGTGTTGGTTAGAAAAGTAAGTGTTGGGAAACTAAGAGCCATGTTTTGTCAGAGTCTAGCAACATTCTGAAGCTGAAAAACTAATCTTAACCAACAGAAGTAAAAGATAGAATCATAGCTGTTGAAATAATGACCCTGTGGAGGTCATCTATTCCACCAATTTTTCTCAGGACCAGTAGGATTTCTGTCTGGTCTGGGATGCAATAGTTATCTGTTGGTCTGGATGCACTAATTAATTCTATTGGTTGCATTAACACGACAACATGTCTTCAGGGGTTTTGAACTTGGGTTTAAGCACTGAAAGTGCTTTGATTTAAGTTTTAACCACTTAGTCACAGACTGCCTAACTTAGATTTTTGGCAGGCCTCGAGGAGAACATACTGGTGGGCTTGGGTCATAATATGTATGCATGGGTTACCTTCTCCTGACGTCATAAGTTCAATCCCTACCTCCAGGTGCTCCCATGGCTGCTTCAAAGTGGCAGGTAAAGGCCTGGGAATGGAACACGGTCAATGATGTTCGCAGTAAGGAGATTTTTGGGGTGGGCTTGGGTCCCCAATATGTACATGTGGGTCTTCATCCTTTAGTGTCACAAGTTCCAATCTTGTGGGAACGGAACCTTGACAACCAATGGTGTGAAACTCCTTGCTCTGCGCTATTTTTTCTATACATGTAAACACTTTTGTTTGATCTGTTGGGAGCTATGAACCTACCATACAAATACCCACTTTAACATGGGGGAGAGAGATTTGAACCTTGCACCTCTCCATTGCAAGAGGCTTTACCAATTGGTCATGGGGTAATCCCTTCTTGCTCTCCATCATTAGTCCCAAGTGTGTTGGGCCAAAATTTTCTCATGCATTAAGGAGAACATGGGGTTGGGCTGCGAGTTGTAATATGCATACAGGGGTCATCACTTCTTGGTGTCGTAAGTTCAATCCCTACCTCTAGGTGCCCCCATGGTTACCTCAAGGAGTTCGGTGAAGCCTGTGTGAATGGAACCTTGTCAGTGGTGTCCACCTCAGGGAGAATGTGGGGATGTGCTTGGGTTCATAATACATACATGTGAGTCATCACCACTTAGGGTCATAGCTTGAACCCTTACCTCCAAGTGCTCCCACGACTACCTTAAGGTAGTGGGCAAAGCTTGTGGGAATGGAACCTTGACCAATGGTGTTAAATTCTTGTGCCCTATCATTAGTCTCAAACATATCAGGCATTGAAAAATAAATTGACTTTTATATGTGCATTGAAAAATTTACTGAAATAGAACAAACATTCTTGCACTTATTAGAACAAAGTTCAAGCTTATCCTGATAAATGCTAGAAAATGTTGTATCATGGGAACACTATATGAATCTTGGTCAAGAAAATGCTGATTGACTTCAAAATGTTTTGTAGAAACTGCAGTAAACTGTAAGGCAGCTGACAATCTGCCTTATAAATTATTGTAAGGATCATCAAAGTGTTAATTATGCTCGGCAACATAGTTGTCACAGTCCTAAGGTTCCTGCTGGGAGTGGCCCAAAGGTACTTGTAAGTAACCTTGAGAAATGAACCAGTGTTATGACTCAAAGATAATGCACCTTTTGCATTTTATGTTTTGGAGTTATGTTTTATGCTAGTTATCAAAGTTTTATGTTAGTTATCAAAGTTTTATGTTAGTCATAGGGCATTTCATATTCAGTTGTAGTTGGTGGACTTGGTCAATGGTGGTTAGAGGTAGCTGGCGAATTTTTGGGCCCCAGTTCAACGAATTACGTGGTCTCTTTTGTGATCCGGTGGTAGTCCAAGAGGTCTTAAAAGCTCATACTTCAGTTGCTCCAGAGTATCATCTGTCAGGGCCAAATAATGGACTGCTACAGCCTGTTCTACCTTTCTTTCCTTCATTGCCAAGGAAGGTCTTAATTTTGAATCATTGACATTAACTATTGTTGCAAGACTTGGTGTCTTCATGCCTTCAGCAATTTTGGAAGAGTTTGTTGCTAGTTTGCTTGAACAAGAAGAATGAATAAATATGTTTTTGCTATCAATACAATCTGTGGCAATATGGCAAGCATTCTTCCACAGACTCCTGTCTCTAATTGATAAAGATGTACCATTTTGAGATGCTCCTATATCATCAAAAGCTGTTAGCATGATCATCTCTTGTGGTAGCGAGCCTCGAATAAAAGATCTTTACATAATTATCTCTGCACAAAATTGTACTTGCTGTGAATCTATAAAGGGCTTTTATACAAACACTGATGCTAGTGCTACCATTGCATTCAAATCTGGCAATGCTGACTGCATGGTACAGGATGATGTACACTGTGGACTGCTTTTAGGAGGACCTGCACATGAAGTTTTCTGTTCCTGTTTAGCAATGCTGTATTACTACTAAATGAACAGCTCCTTGGTTTTCACTGATGAACTGCAAATAGTTGCAACGAGGCATAAACTAATGGCTTTACTAGCACCGAATTTATGGTCACTACTTGTAGATCCCTTCTTTGACTTCTTAACATTATTTGTATGAATTATTACCTTTTCACTAGGCTCTGGTTTAGTTTTAGCTTTAGTGAAGCCAAAATTACAGTGCTAGAGTATTGAGTTCGTATCAGTGATTGCAACATTTTGCTGAACAGCATCATTTCCAGTGTGCAATGCAATAATACTTGATTATTCAGTAGAATCCTCTTCTCCATCCTTAGCCTTAACAAATCCTGAATAAGTATTGAGGAAGCACTCTCAAATTCTGGAGCATTCAAGCTGTGAACTAGTGTTTGTTGACTTCATCTTTACAATTCTCAGCATGACCTGCGTGTTGCTCATCACCTGCTGTTTCCCCCTCTGTAGAATTTTCATGTTCATAGAGCCATCTCCTCTGATCTTCTTCATAAAGCACTGTCAAATTCTGGAGCATTCGAGCTGTGAAGTGGGGTGTTGAATTCCTCCTTACAGTCCTCGACATGACCTGCATCTTTCCTCATCACCTGCAGATTTCCCCTCAGCAGAATCTTCCAAGTTCCTAGAGCCATCTCCTTTGATCTTCTTCATAAAGCTGAACATATTCTGAGAAACTTTCTTCAGTAGATACTTCATTATAAGATTTGCATAAACCTGGATATTCATCAATGAGGGCTAATAAGCAGTCTGCCTCTCCTCTTATAACTTATTTGCATCTAGAAAATTTGCCATTGATGGTGTGCACCCATGAGGCCAAGGAAGTGGTTCTAATCTAGGTTGCGGGGGAGCACCCCCCCCTGAACCCGCTCCCGAATCGTGCTCTGAAGGGGAGCGTTCAGGAGCTCAGGGAGTGTGCTCCTGAACGCTCCCTTCGGGAGCGTGCTCCCT
>ML777218.1:601085-631526 GCA_009831015.1 Picea engelmannii | reverse complement strand
ACAAGTAGGTCCTTGTTTCATGTCCCCTAAAAGAGAAATATTTAGCCATTGAAGAAGGAAGGAAGAGCCTAGCCTTTGCTACACTCTTTTCACTTCTTCCCTTGTGCTAGTTGTGCTTTTAAAAGTTAAGAAGGAGGAGACGTGGTTATCTACACCTAGGGCTGTCCTGCTTCTAGGGTTTGGTGATAGGGCCTTGCCATTGCAACACTCTCCCTCACCTTACTCTCTTGTCTTGACTTATCCTTTATGCTAGCCGTTTTGCCAAGTTTGACCTAAGGAAGGAGGAAAGAGCACGAGGCCTTGCTTAAGCAACACTGGAGTGAGCCTCTTTCCCCTAGGGTTTTGATTCTAGGGCCCTGCCATTGCAGCACCTTAGAACCCTTCCCTCTCGTCCTTAGCCTTTTATCCCTTCAACTTTGCGTCCTCTCTTTAATTGGCTCCATCTACCCCTAGGCACTGATCTTAGATCCACAACGTTGAAGTGATAGTGCTCAAACAACTTTTTAAAACTCTTAAATTTGAAACCCTAACTAACTAGCTAACCCTAATTAGGCTAACGTCATACTTGGATATTCCATCTCGACGCAGCATATGTCTTTGATAAGCAATTAGATGATGGTTAAGAGCATTTATTGAATAAAGGATTGATTAAATACATTGTTGGCTACATCATCTCAATATTTATTGATTTATTGATATTGTTCCACTGCTATATTAATTGACATTGATCTCATTGATATCTATTGTTTTAATTGCTTATATATTGATATCAGATAGTTATATGAAGTACTAACCCATTGAATTATAGCCTGCATATATATTGTTTTGCTATTGTCTTGTTCCGGGCAGGTGTTCTCATTTGGGGCTACACTTCATTCTTGGCTGATTAGCCGGACTATCTGACCTTGGTGGTAACCTGTGAGGAGGAACTTTTGCTTTGACCTTTATACTTTGGCCTCTTTAAAACCCCAGGTTACCGGGGACGTCTCCCCTGGGCTAACCTCCCTGAATAGAAAGAACCTCCCCATTGTGGTGACATTGGGTGGGGTAGGTTCCTGTTATGCCAGTTTGGCCTCTATCCTCTAGCCATTTGACCTAGCTACAAACTGTGCGATAACATGGCATACCAAGCTCTTGGAGCTTGCTTGAGTCCATATAAATCTTTCTTTAGTCTGCAAACATGAGTGTCTCTGGAATGTACTTTAAACCCTTGAGGTTGTTCAATGTATACTTCTTCTTCGATTGTTCCATTGAGGAACGCTGTCTTTACATCCATCTGATGTAAACTCCATCCCATGGAAGCGACAAGAGACATGATAACTCTAATGGAAGTATATCTGGCAACTGAAGCAAATGTTTTGTCATAGTCTTCTCCCTCCTTCTGGGAGAACCCTCTAGCTACGAACCTTGCTTTATATTTATCCACGCTTCTGTCTGCTGCATGTTTGATCTTATATACCCATTTTGAAGTTACTACTGATTTTTCTTTAGGTCTAGGCACAATTTCCCATACATCATTTTTCATGATGGACTGGTGTTCTTCTGTCATGGCTTCTTTCCATTGTTTCTTCTGAACTGCCTCTTCAAACATGGTAGGTTCTTCGTCTAGAAGCTTTGTCATACATGCTGCATAGCTGGAGAATCTTTTGGGCTTCTTACTTTTTCCGAAGGTCCCACTTGGGGCCTTGAGTCTTTCTGCTTCTTATAGGGTAGCTTCAAGCCAAGCTGGTCGTTTCTTAGTCTTAGGTACAGTGTCTGAATCAATGGTCTCACATGGTTGTGCATCGGTTGATCAAGTTGTTCCTTTTCTTCATTCTGGTTTTTTGGAAGACACGTGCCTTCTTCAATAGGCTCTTCATACTCTTCTTCTTCTATAGTTTCTTCTATGGATTTCTTGAAAGCCATCTTTTCATTGAAGGTCACGTCTCTGCTGACTTCAATCTTATGTTGTTCCGGGATATAGATTCTATAAGCCTTGGATGATTCACTATATTCCACGAATATGCCCTTCTTTCCTGAGGGTTCTAATTTATTCCTTTTGTCCTTGGGAATGTGAAAGTAAACAGGGCATCCAAAGATTCTTAAGTTTTCCACATTAGGTTTCTTTCCTGAGAAGGCTTCTTCTGGAGTCATGTCCTTCAATATGCGGCGAGGACTTCTGTTTCTTTCCTGAGAAGGCTTCTTCTGGAGTCATGTCCTTCAATATGCGGCGAGGACTTCTGTTTTGAACATATATTGCTGTCATGGCTGCTTCTCCCCATAAGAACATAGATAAACCTTGATTGTTTAGTAGTGCCTTCACGGTTTTTTCAATAGATCTGTTCTTCCTTTCTGCTACACCATTTTGTTGAGGATTATGAGGAACAATCATCTCCCTCCTAATCCCTATCGATTTGCAAAAGGCAACGAATTCCTTTGGTGTGTATTCTCCTTAATTATCTATTCTCAAGGTCTTGATTTTCTTGTTTGTGAGGTTCTCTATCTCTGCTTTGAATTCTTGAAACTTGCTGAATACTTTGTCCTTTGTCTTCAAGAGATATAACCAAGTCTTTCTTGAGTAATCATCTATGAAGATTACGTAGTAGAGAGAACCTCCTAGAGATTTGATTGGCATCGGACAACACACATCTGAATGTATTAGATCTAGAATCTCCTTAGATCTATTGTTGCTGCTTGGGAATGGTTTCTTGATATTCTTTCCAATAGCACATCCTTTGCAGATTCCTTCATGCGTAGACTGTAATTCTGGTATTCCTTCAACCATCTTTTTGAGAAAAGGCAATGCTTGATAGTTAATATGAGCGTACCTTTTGTGCCAAAGTTCATTGGGATTGACTTCATCATGTACAAGAGCTTCTTCATTTTGTTCTAGTAGTCTATATAGATTTCCTTCACGGGTTCCAATAACCCTAGCATTCTCTATGCTGGAGTCTCTGTGCCAAGATAACACTTTTCCATCTACGAAAGCTATTCTGTTTCCTTTGTCTTCTAGGCAAGATATGGATACGAGATTCTTTTCTAAACCAGGTACATATAAGACATTGCTCAAATGAACATTGTTACCTGTTTTCAACTTGATAGAGGCTTGTCCAAATCCTTTGACTGGGTAAGTGCTTTTGTCTCCAAGCTCTACTTTGTACGGTGTCTTCCTTTCATTTAGATTTGAGAGTCTGGCTTGATCTCCCGTCATATGCCTAGAAGATCCACTGTCAATTATCCACATGTCATCTTCAATCGTTCCTGTGAGTGCTGAGTAGTGTAGATGACTAGTCTTTTTATTCATGACTTCGGTTGACTGGTGACTGGTCACGCTTTGATCCAAAACTTCAACCTTGACGTTTCTGCCTTCTCAAAATGCCAAGAGGTGCGCTGGACTAGGGCGCACTTGAATACCTTCTTCTTGAGTGAGATGTTCCATCATAAGGTGCTAGATTGGGGTTTTAGGGTTTCTGCAACTGCACCTGCTAGTAACCCTAGCGGTAGTGTCTTGGAAGCTGCTCCTGCTAGTAAACCCTAGCGACAATTCTTCAACGAGCTTAGTATCCTAATGGCTATGCTTCCTTCCAGCGGTTAGACTGAATGAAGGAGGTGTGGGCCCATAACCTGTTAGAATGTGCTCGTTTTACCATAGACAATATCACTATTGTCACCCAACCATAGGCCGAAGTCACCCTCCGAGCACCTTGACCTTGATAGAGAGAAGAATCCTGGTAGCAAACCAATAGCCAAGCAAGGCTAATGCACCAAGCAAGAAGTAACTGAAGCTGATTAGAGAGTCCAACCCAGAAAGATAGAAACAATAGACTTCAGAACTGGCAACAACACCTTCTCCAGGACTTGCGCACAAGACTGCCAAACTGCAATGCGCACAAGTGTCTTTCTGCGATTCTGAGAAGTGTGTGTAAAGTGAGGACTGGTGCCCTGTATTTATACTGGCTCTGGCAGACTTGCCTGGGTCGACTTCTTATTCTGGGTACTAATTAATTTATATTAATTATCTCTCTTAGCCAACATCTCTTATAGGGTTACATTCACTTCTTTTCTTACTTCCGAAATATTCTAATCTTGTCAAAGGTCACAATGGAGGTTGATACCTCCCGAAGCTACCATAATATCAACACAAATTTCATTGTAACAAATGCTACCTTTTCTTCATTGGTGAAATGATTCACAATGAAGTAAACCTCAATCTTTTGCAACCGTATGTATGGAGATTCTATGTTGATCTTGCCTTCAAATTGTAGAATGCCAATACTGACTTGAATCTTGAATGGGTTGTGTGCTCCAAACACCCCCTGTCTAGATGATTTCTAAGTTGAAGGAGCAGTTGGGGGTAGAACTACTTCAATAATTGTGCAAATTGGTGCAGAATTTGATAAATTTTGTTACAACGTTGTAGTCTATCATTCGATAACCCTCCTTAGAGAGCAACCTAAGCAAGAAACCAAGTAGTTTTGGAAGAAGTTCGTCATCAACTCTAGTTTCTTCTATCAAACTGGAACTGAGGTGGAGGTTTGACCCTACAATGATCAGATGGACGTCTTGTGTTATGATGATCGATCGACATAGTTAGACTTTTTTATGAAGTACAAAATTTTAAAGATGAAGATAGTTGCCTTCGTAAAGCTATGCATGCCCAAAGAAGCTTTGGTGGTTGGAGAATTTATGTGAGTGTGGACACAATCTTGGCGCCACAGAAGCCCCAACGTGGGGCAAATTCAAAGTCTTGATCAAGGACACTTTCTATCTCATTGACTCTAGGAAGGAGAAAAAATAAAAGTGGGGATCCTTGCGACAGTAGTAAAACCAAATCATAGATGCCTACATCCAAGAATTCAGTCGATACACCTTTCAACTCAAAGTGATGAAAGAAGAAGTAGAGCTAGTGACTTAGTTATTGGTGGACTAATAACACCAATTTAGAAAGAACTTGATATGTTTGACATCTTCACTCTTGAATTTGCATGTGAAAAGGCTAAGGTAGTAGAGTCTAGAACAATTGGAGGAAGCGTAACAATGTCACTAGCACTAATTCTAGTTAAGGAAAGAAGATTGCTACAAAAGATGGCGCATAGAAGAAGCTATTTAATGGGACTGCATAATAGGACATTGAATCCAAGTTGCCTAAAGAAGGACATAGTGCATTGAAGAAGAAGACCCCTTGTAGGGGACACCCAAAGGATGAATGTTTGAGACTGAATTTAGAGAAGCCAAAAGTCTATTGTGACAAAGTAGGGAGCTAAGTAATAGGACATGGTCCCTAGGGTTGCCGTGTACGTATCTTCCATGTTGGATGCGTGACATGCTAGGACACGCGTCCTAAAGCAAGACACATGCCCTAGATACATCCTGTTTTTCTGACTCTAAAAACCATTTTTTCATTGCTATTTTCTCACTTTTAGCTGTACGAAAGAGCTTTTTCTCATTGTGCAGGTGAAGGGTAAGATCGAGATTTGAAGGGATTCCAAGTGTTTTGCAAATGTCCTATTTTCTTAAAAAAATTGGATCTTTATGTCTATATATATATTTATATTTGTAATTTTTTAATATATCTAATTATTTTGAATATATATTTATATATATATATTTTAAATAAAATTGAACTGTATTTATATTAAAGAGAGTTGTGCTCAAGCTAATAACGATAATACAATATGGCTCAAAGCCTGTACATAATTCTAAAGCGAAGACAACAAAATTTGGAGCTCTCTCCAGTTTGATTTCCTGATAATTTATATTGATTACATCTTTAATAAACTGGCCTAATAACCACAGAATTAAAAAAAACATTTACTGGTAAGAAGAAGCAGAGTCTTGAAGTTCTGTAGCCTGGTTTGCTGGATAGGTCCTTCCTCGATGTCCATTGGGGCTGTGCCACATTCCTCATTGCCATGAACCATAGTGCCTTCATGAGGAGAAACTGTGCCATGATTGATTGACGCGGAGGCTGAATGTTGAGGGTAAGCAAGTGTCCTTGATTGCTGGATTTCTAACTCCATTTCATCCATCCGCCATGTCAAGGAGACCAGAGCAAGTTCAAATGCCCCCAATTTGGTTGAAAGTTGCTGGAGCGCAGAACAATTAGCTAGAGAGATCTCTTCACGACGTCAGAGAATTTTCTTGAAGTCACTCCAATAAGAGTCCATCTCTATTCACCATAACAAGAAGCCAGAAAACCTCTGCCCCCCAGGGTTTCCAATTCCAATTCCAAAGATAACAGATGAAGGAGAAATTGTACTGCGAATAAAAACCACTCGGAAAAGAAAATGAGCATTACCAAAATCTGAAGACAATGACTGATAAACAAGGAGAAACTTGTAAAGAGCCGTGAACAGAGTCGACATTGAGCGAACACCTCCCTCCAAAGATCAGAACAAAACTCTGAGAGCCAGCGACCAAAATATATTTGAACCCCACAACCACTTGCCAACATCTGAAACTGAGACCTGAAATCTAACACTCAACCAGGGGTAGAAACCCTTCCAAACACCGATGAGGAACAAGCCATAACCAGAGCAAACAAACCGCATAAAAGACTGAAAAGGCACAAATCAAATTGAATTCCCACACAAATGACATAAATCCTCAAGTGTGCGAGGAGATATGCACAAAATCCAACAGGACGCACCATCACCACCCGTCTGCATGAAGAAAGAGGGGGGTTTGACTAAGGTATAGGCAAAGTCCCCCTCACTCCATTTAAACTTATAGTGCCACACTCCAAACTTGTGCTCAACTTTTCCCAATGATTTGCAAGGGGGTTTAGTTCTCTCTTTACATGATAGAGTTTGAATTCATAAAGGCCTTCGATAAGGGACAAAATGCGAGAAATAATGCCATTGGAAATGTTGTTTTCATACTGGCTTCTCTTATTTATCTCTCTGACTACCGTCATGGAATCCCTAAACACCACAATTTTGGGGACATTTCTCTCTTTGGCTATGCACACTCCTTTGTATAAGGCGTAAGCTTCAACAACATTGTTTGAAACCATCCCAAGTCCCCAAGTGTAAGAGGCTATAATATTTCCTCTGGGATCAAGAAGACTCCTCTCGCACTTGCCACCCCAGGATTATTCCTAGAGGCTCCATCAAAAAGGAGAGAATGGGCTTCTTGCTTTGACAACCACTCTTTAAATTCTGCCATCGATTTCCTGAGAACCCACTTTGGGAGGGGGATCGATTTGCCCACAGATGAAAGAGGAGCAGATGCAAGTTTGAAATGATTCACCCAGAAGGCTTCATAAGGCTCCAAGAGTTGATCCTATTGATGCATACGAAGATGCATGAACTCAACACAAAGAGAAATGGCTTTGATTACAGACTGATGAGGAGGAATCAATTCTTCCTGAAAGATCTTGTTGTTCCTTGCCAACTAGATTTCCCAACACATATATTTCGTAAATGCCATCCAAAGACGCTTGAAGCAAGGTTTGAATTGAAATATGTCCCTGTACCTCTGTCTCCATTGGGTGAAGAATTCTTTACAAATAGAAGGCCATTCTACGAGGAGGAAGAGGTCACCAAGGGAGAAACTCTAGGTGGACAAAGCATAACTACAATGAACAAAAAGATGCTGAATAGATTCCTCATCTTGGTGGCATAAAGCACAACGAGACTGTCCAATGATGCCCCTCTTTTTGAGATTTTAAGAAGTTAAGATTCTCCCATCGGAGCCAAATGAAAGAATTTATCTTTGGCAACCCATCGAAATGCCAAACCTTACTCCACAGGGCTGAGTGAGGAAAATAATTAATGCTTTCCTGTAAAAAATGGAGGCCTTTTTTTACTGAGAAGAGCGAGACCCCCCAGCCCTGAGAATCTTTAATAACCAAGTTTCGAGGAGCACACCCATTCAACGTGTGAAGGAGGAGGGAAGATAAAGGTTCCAGAGGGGGATGCATGGGTGCCAAATTCCAGCCTATCCAGGATCTGGATGAGGGATCCCAAGAGGAGAGACTGAACAGACTAGAGATGCCATGATCTAGCATCCAGATCCGAAGGGGAGCAAGGTCCATGCAGAGGGAGAGAAAATCTTGTCCCAGGACGAAATCCTCCCAAATTTTAATAAACTTCCCATTACTCGGAATCCAATTGAGTTGGTTACTGATGACAGGGAGGGTCGAAATAAGAAGATTGAAAATCGGTGAGCCTTTATCGCTTGTGGAGGTCGCTTTAGACATCTTAACTTGGAACCTTGGAAGTACTTTTTCCATATCATTCACTTCCACCACAACAGTTTCCCTATAATGAGCCGCCATAATAATTTTGCTCCCATGGCAATGTTCATAAACTCCGGGTCTTTGAGACCCAACACTCCTCTATCTTGGGGATTTTTTACTTTCTACCAGTTAACTAATTGAAATTTTTTCCCATTAAAGAAACTGTGTTGTCTTTGCAGAGATCTGATTGGTGATGTGTTTTGGAGCTAATAGAGCGGAATACTGGTAAAGGGGCAAGGCTGTGAAGACTGCTTTGATGAGGACGATTCGACCAGCCATATTAAGCCACTGTGAACCTCATTGGGTAAATTTTATGTTAGTTTTTTCAAGAATGTGCACCCAATCTTGAGAAGCCGAGCGCTTAAGAGAAATTGGAATGCCCAGATATTGAAAGGAGGACCAATCACCAACAATAGGAAATTGAAAAATACGAGAGATGGTTTGCATTACCTGAGCTCTAGCATTCCACCCCATAATTTGGCATTTCCGATGGCTGACAGCTTTCCTAGAGGCATCGAGAACGGAATCTAGAACCTACTTGAACCTTGTAGCTATAATCTGAGAGTCGCTCCCTAGAAACACCGTGTCGTCTGCAAATTGCGAATGATCGAGACTTTTGACTCCACGGACCATCTGAAGGCCAAGCAGATTGCCAACCTCACATTCATGCTCAAGCTTGCGGCTTAAGGAGTCTGCCATAATGATAAACAACATGGGAGAAAGAGGGCAACGTTGGTGCAACCCTCTACTGCTTTGATAGAATTTCGTCTGTTGTCCATTGACAAGGGGTGCAATCCATGGAGCACCAATACACGAGGCTATCCATTTAATGAAATCTGCACTAAAACCAAATTTCTTGAGGACCTGAAAAGAAAAGAATGACGAACATGGTCAAAAGCGTTAGCCATATCAAGTTTAATCACCATGCCTTTTTCTTTTGCCAAGAAGTTAGAATGAATGGCCTCTTGGACTAGGACTATATTATCAATGATTTGCCTATCGTGCATAAATCCACTTTGATTAGGGGAAATGATCTTGGGCAGAAGTTTTTCTAACCGAGCAACAATTATTTTTGTTAAAATTGCAAACAGAGATGGGTTTAAATTTGGAGAAAGAAGAAGGGTTGGATTCTTTGGGGATTAAGGCTAAAAAGGATGAGTTGGTGTTTCCCCCTAGTCTAAAGGTTTTATAAGAATACTGCTTATAAGATCAAACTTAATGAGATCCCAGAAATGCCTGTAAAAGGATATGGGACAACAATATGAACCAGGAGCCTTGTCCGGGCCCAAACTCCAAATAGCCACAAAGACCTCAGCTTCCTCTATAGGGCAGTTCAAGATCCAATTACCCTCTTCAAATAAGATGGCTAGAATATGCTCTAACATAGATTCTGTATTTTGGATAGCTGCCACATCCTGCTAGGAGAAAAGATCAGCAAAAAAACTCCGAGCCGCCGCCTTAATAATCTCAAAATTAGAGAGTCTAGAACTGTCCTCCAAAGTTATGGCTGCCAAATTGTTTTTTGAGAGGCGCGATTGGGCTTGTTTATGGAAAAATTTAGTGTTCCTGTTTCCTGCTTTAAGCCATAACTTTATGCGCCAATATTCCTCTTGCCTTTTGACTTCTCTTTGTATTCGTGTTTGAAGTTGTAACTGTTCTTGTTGCAATTGATCTGATAGTTCGTTTTCTTCCATTAATAGTTGAAGAGATTTTAGTTTTCCCTTTAATTCCTCAAGGACCAATGAAGGGGAGGTGAAGGAAGATTTGGTCCAACATTTGAGAGAGCGTTTAACTGTGATAAGATTTTGTTCCCAAATGCAGACATGAGTACCAGGAACCCAAGTGTGCCAAGCATTAGCAACCAAATGATCCACATCTGGAGAGCCAAGCTACAAGGGAAGAAAGCGAAAGGGCAGGGGACCGTAGTCAGGGAGAAGGAGGATATGAAGAGAAACGGGTTTGTGATCGAAAGTTAGGGATGGAAGAATAAAATATTTGAGGGAGGAATTAGCGGAAAGAAAGTGACTATGGACAAGAAAACGATCGAGTCGGGCAGCAATGTGGCCAGGCCTGAGGCGCTTTTTGGACCATATGTGAGGAGAGAGGAACAGAAGGGCCGCACGTGTGGAAGAGAAGTGACACTGCACATGTATGGGAGAGACAACTGTACAACTCGCACATGTGAGCAGAACTGTATGGACAGGCTGTACAATCACACATGTGACAGTCTGCACATGTGGGAGAATAGGTACAAGTTGACACGTGCGAGTGTGACAGGTCTGCACGTGTGGATTTTTCAGGGCAACAACAGGTCCGTACAGGTTGACGTTAGTAGCCGTAGGATTGATGTCAGCAGGCTGTACATGTGGCTTGTAGCAGGTTTGCAAATTGGAATTTTGTCCCGGGGTAATTTGCTGAATTTTATGATTTTCAGAGGACTAGGTTTGACCTCAGTTTTGGTGATTTTGCGACAGTTGGGAGGGCTGATTTGACCCTTAGAAATTTATCAATTTGACAATTTTCAGAACAAAATTTTTTGTGTCTCAAGTGCATGGATGATTTATCTCTGATCTTGTTGTTTCTGCTACTGTAATTTTCTGTCATAATTTTAGTGTAAAATTGTTTAGTGATAACAACTAGGGTTTACTGTTTGGTTTACTTGGAAGTAATTTTCAGACCCGAAATTAGTTGTATGAAAAATTGACAATTTAAACTTAGATAAAATCGAATGAAAAGTTTGAAGGGAAAAATCCAAGCAAACCTCACACATGTTCCAAAAGGTGCAAAGGCCTCCAGAGGCGTCCCTAGCATCTTCTGCAATATATTCCCAATGTTTTGTCATTCCCAATGGTGTTTTCCTAATGCCATCTGCTTTCATTTTGGTCTCCTAGAGCAGGATAATAGATGACTTCTCATAACGAATAAGATCTCGGGAAACAAAGGATTTTGGGGCACTGCCTAAGCCCCTGCAATTCCAAGAGACAATATTTATTATTTTGAAGGGTTATGGGAAGAACGCCATTTGGTTGCTGCATTACTGCCATATAGTTTCGATGGCTTAGAAGACCCATGCATTTTTGGGATGGTATGCTGGGATCCAAGCATAATATCTTTGTTTGCTTGTTTCTTCCCGAATGGTTGGTGATGCCTTGCGTCCTGATCTTTTTGGCAGGCTTTCCTCAGTTTCCTCAGAAGCGTTATCATCTTGTTCCTCATCAACTGAGTAATTAGTATCAAAATCTCTAGCTTTGTGGTTCATAAAGGATACCTCAACATCTTTGAAATTTTCTACTTCTTTGAGGCCCATGACAACAGAGGCCGTTTTCTCATGCAAAGGGTTGTCAACAATAGTCTTCTTCTCTTCTCTTGATTTAATAATTACTCTTTATTTTGCAGATGGCGACCTAAAGGAAGGTTGGACTAAAGGAGCCTCTGAAGGCCTAGAAACCATAGCGACAACCATAGACAAGGGGTCATCTTATGTCTAACATCTGTGGTAGAGCTTTAAAACTATTTTTTTGAATCACTTTCGTCGAAGAGCCGTGGATACTAGAGGATTTGGGGGAATGGCTTGACTTGAAGGAGGGGTACCAACAGATGAACCGAGGCCAGGCATATTATGAGAACTTCCCCCTGCTCCAAATTTCTTATGCACCACTCGCCATTGGTCCACAGACCCACCACCGGAAGGCTAGGAGGGAATGGCCTTCTTACGATTTTTCGCGAAATGCCCATATTCGTGGTAGACCTTGCATTTGAAGGGGAGTTGTTCGTAATCCAGTTATTGCACGTGTTTCCAGTGGTCCAAGGAGATGAGCACAACTTTAGGGATGCCTTTCTCAAGATCAACTTCAATATATAGATCTGAGTGCATGAGAACATGTTTTCTTTCGGTTTTGCCTATCGATGTAGCAACCCAAGGATTTGCCTATGCATTGAAAGGCATCATTGCTCAAACAAGTGGGAGACGGACTAAACGCACCCATACAAGAACAACAAAAGGGACATTATTCTCTGGACTGGAATTAGGGGTCCATTTATTTAAGTAGATCCCTCTTGCACCCGGAAAGTAAGGCCTGGTACGAAATATCAAATCTCTGTCTTCCTTCTGCTCAAAGAGAAAGACATAGAACCCTCTCCCACAGAAAAAATGGCTTAGAGAACCCTTGATGAGAGGGACCCAATTCTTTTGCAGCCAGATTGCAATAGATTTTGGAGAGGGCCAAATGCTAGTGAATTGGCCAATCAAACCACGGTTCGCGAGGACTAAGGCCTTCTTCCTATCCATGGAGGGAGGGAAGTTGATTTTTGACATCTCGTCCAACTTCTTGACGAAGTGAGAGGGTTGGGCCTTCGATTGCTTAATAGACGCAATGACCATAGCATGAAAGGCGCGAGCTTCAGCGTCAGGAGGGGGTCCCAACTAGCGCGCGCTAAAACCCTAGTTTTGGTTATGTATAATATGTGTGTTTCCAGGGTCGATGGGTCTCCTGTTGGATACTCGAATTTTCGTGTCTTTTATGCCCCATGTCCTTGTGTCATTTTCGTGTCTTAAAGGAACCTGTCTAGCGTGCGCTAAAACCCTAGTTCTGGTTATGTATAATATGTGTGTTTCCAGGGTCGATGGGTCTCCTGTTGGATACTCGTATTTACGTGTCTTTTATGCCCCATGTCCTTGTGTCATGCGACCTAGGTAGGTAGAGAGAAATTAGTCCTTGATATTGTGACAAAAGGCATTTTTTTGATGGTAGCTATGCATCCTAGTCGCGTTGAATGCAAGAATCTATTCTCCATCAAGATCTAGATCAAGGAGCTTCTAACCACGATATTAGATATTGGTAGCTAGTGAGATCTTATCTTTGCAACAGTAATAAAGAATCACAACTTTCCTATAGTCGTGCATCCTAAAATGCTCAATAGGAATAAAGACATGCTTGTCTAATGCAAGTATAAGGTAAAGTTCGCCATCTCAATTGAATAAATTGATGAAGTGGAGTTCGATGTTGTTCCTTTTTATGTCTGTGGTGTGATTTTTGGCAATCGTTATATGTGGGATTGAGATGCAATCTATCGACGATGCCTAAATTAGAATAGATAGTTAAATATAGCCAAGCTTATTCAACTATAGTGCACAAAGATCCAACACCCTTTGCATTTGTTTTTGTTGTAGAGGCCCAAACATTGTTTAAGGTGTTAAATCAAATTTTTTGTTAGTCTTGTGACCTTAAAAAGAGAAGAGTGGCACTCTCCAACCAAGGGTCCTAGGAGCTTGAAGCCTCGGTGTTCACAAATCCAATGCGACAATAGAAGTCAGAAGAGTAGAAGTAGTTGGACATTGGCTAGAGCCTTGCAACATTATTCCGAGTTGTTCAGGAATTGCACATGATGCCTCCAAGTTGTGCAATTCGGGAGTTGTTGGAAAAATGTCACATTAAATCTAGCTCATCACCTTGTGGACAAAATAAAATAGGAAATGGCGGAGAGACTTGAGATGTAGTGTTACAACAAAATCTAGCCATCTTATATGATGTAAAGTCCCAAGCATCAAGGAGCCAGTCTTGTGCAACTTAGGAAGGCTACCCACTACCACCTCAATAGCTCTTCCTCTCACCTTTGGTCGGCTCTTGTCCAAATAAAGGGGGGTTTCCCTAACTAGGATTGCTAAGGCTATGGAGTGGAGGCACAAGGTGATTATTGAAGAGTAAGCCCTAGCAAAACAAATGTTGTAGCAATAGTGGAAAGGTGAATGGACTAAGGAAAGTAAGATGGAGGTGAATCCCTAAGACTAGTGCCTAATCATATTGGGGGCAAAATGGAGTCGAAGAAAAATAGATCTAAGAGGGTGAGTATGTAAGGTGAAAAAGAGTTGATTTGCCACAAAAGAACCTTAGATTGCTAAAATTTATTATAGAAAATTAACCTTTGAGAGTTGGGCTTGTCACTCATTAACTTAGTTATGGAGATGATGTTACATAAATTATAACAACAACTATTTTTGATAGGTGCAAGATAGACATAACATCAATAGACATACATGGGATTGTATCCCCACTTTACACCATCCAAATGACATATACTTCATTATTGGGCCTTCGTATGAAATGGAGAGAAAGCTCATTTATATGAAGTGAGCTAAGAAATCCCAAGGGTTAGCTCAAGTGGTTTTGAGCTAGACGTGAAGCTATCCCCAGTGGAGGAGGTCACGAGTTCGAATCTCTTGTTCCCCCTTGGGGTTAGGCCCTGTAATCAGGGCTGGCGGTTTACCCTGTTTACCATCCACGAACTGGGCAAGTACTTAGGGGTTTCCCGTGCTATTTTCCGAGGAAAAAAAATATGAAGTGAGCTAAGTCTCTCTTACAATAAAATACATCATTTTCCTAACTAACTCCATGACAAGTTCAATAATAATAAAATAATGTAGTTAGATCCATCCTTCATCAATGGTTGAGCATGTCAAGATATTTAGACACTAGCCTCTCCAGGAGAGCTCATCCCCATCGAAAAACATGAATAAACATACATTACGATTCTCCAAGAGAGGGCACACCACCAAAGACATGCATTATAACCGAGTCAAGATGCTATAGGTCCACATAGATAGCACCCTCCAAGATAATGCCCCGAATATAGAAAGGAGACCAAATACATGCATGCAAAATGACACATGTGGCCCTCCTTAATCTTTTAGTCCATGCAAGATGCATGCAAGGAGACACTTTTCCTCTTAATATGCCACATGCTCCTCAAATAAACTCCTCCATAACGACCTCCACATAAAATAGTATATGTGCCAAGTCAAAGAGGTGAGGGTACTCTCCAATAGAGGTCAAATGATGCTAAGTGCAGCTGAAATATCCATGTAATAACGATGAAAGAGCACCTAGGAGAGGTGTGCCCTAGAATATTGTGCCATGTAACTACTTCAACCAACCATCAAATATAAAATATCCTCCAAATGAAGTGTGCTCTAGGAAGAAGTGCCAAAGTGGCTAGCCTCTATCAAAACATGTGCCAAAACCATGTGTTGTTTTGCAAATCCATCAATTAGCTCCTCAAACCACGTGCACAAGGGAAGGGCGCCCTAGAGAAGTGTGCTAAGGTCGTCATCAATAAACAGTAAAACACTCCACAATGAATCTCAACAAATCAAAGAAGGTACTCCTTAGAAATGTGTGCCATCCTCAATAAACAATGGAACAATGCATGCAAACCTTGAAATCCATGCCAAAGAGGGGAGCGCTACATCGAAACCCCTCAATCAACCTCCAACTAACCCCTACAAGTGTGAAAAGGTGTAAATTGAAATAGGATGCCCAAGCAATTAACCTTAATCTAGATAAAATAGATTAAATTAACCATTGAATGGTTAAATCAACCTCATCATGTGTGCACAAAAGTTAATGCTCTAATACAACCATAGTCCAACCTCCTAAAGTCACCAACTGATTAAATCAACATGAACATGTGCGCCAATAAAGGGGGTGTGTTCCCATAAGTGTTGCAAAATCCAAATAAGTTGTTCTCCCTAGCATTAACCCCACCATGATAACAACATAATGATAGAATAGAAGCTCAACCTGGGATTGAGCCCAGGGTGCAACACCAAAGGACTATTACATGATTAATACCTCATCAAACTTTAGAAAGAGGCTTGATCACCAAAGATGTATGTGGTACCCCCCTTTTCTAACTCAAACTTAGGAAATAATACATCACAAGGGTACTAACATAATTCAATACACATACTCTCTAGGAAATACCTAGCAAAATGTTACAATATTAAGTCATATCACCTAGGGAAATCCCACCAAGACGAAGTGCACTACCACAACACATCAACACCAGAGGAAAGGGGGACATGAGAAAAGTATTAATTGCATCTAGCATCAAGTATGTCCCCACTACACATTCAACCAAAAAAGGCCATGTAGAAGATCCCTTCCTAGGGACACAAATAATATAACATCATTACATATAGTCACTAGGAAGCTCCAACAACATCATGAAATATCTACTTCCTAACACCATCATCTAATCCCTTGGGGGACTAGAATCATCATTCCATGAACAAGATGTAGCACATCCATGATAAACAAGTATACAAAAACCACACCATGATGAGATAGCATCTAAGTTGCACAAAACACGAAAAGGTGTACGAGTTTATGAAACGGGAATACCTGGAAACGTGACCCCCCAAAAATGGGTACACGGGGGAAACATGGTATATATATATATATATATAATAATAATAATAATATATAATATCTAAGTTGCACAAAACGCGAAAACGTGAACAAGTTTCTGAAACGAGATCACCTGGAAATGTGACCCCCCAAAAATGGGTACGCAGGGGAAACATGGTATATATATATAATATCTAAGTTGCACAAAACGCGAAAACGTGAACAAGTTTATGAAACGAGATCACCTGGAAATGTGACCCCCCAAAAATGGGTACGCAGGGGAAACATGGTATATATATATATATATATATATATATATATATATTAAATCCATGTCTATATTAACTTCATAGATGATTACATGATGCAAAAGCCCATAGCTGGTGGCCTTGACTAATGCCATTCTCATACCCTCATACATGATAGAATCTAGTGGAAATGCTACAATCCTGCCAATCCTAAAATCCTGAAAACTACTATGTCTATTGAACTTTGAATGGGTTATGAAATTCTACTTTCTCCATATGAAGTCCAATGAGGTTGGAACCACTCTCAAACATCCCGAAACAATTAATGGTAATGTTAAAAATTTAAGAAAAAATTCTCCTTTATCTTACCTTTTCTATCCTTCTATTTTAAGAATTTATCATTAATTACCAAGGTCACTAACTCCTCAAAGCTCAATCCCCTATCTTTGTTTTGTCTTAAAGGGTAGTTGGCATGGACAAGGTGACATTTTCCTATGGGTCCCATGCCCGTCTCGGGCACTTAGGTCAGCCTGGAGACTTCTATAAAGTGCCAGAAATGTCACTAAAAATGACCGAAATGACTTGGAAATGCCATTGGTTGTATCGTATGACGTTTCATACGCGTTTTGGATTTTCTAGGCGTTTTAGGTACTAGTACACTAGCTGGGGGGCGTTTCCTGCAACATAGGATAGCATGTTCCATAACCATCAAATGTGCAGCCAAGGGGTGATCGCAAGTCAAGCACATGTGAGAAGACCTCCAAATCAACATGCATACTCATCCAACCAAGGAGAAGTGAGACTCCACCAACCAAAGACCTCCATCAAATAATCTAATGCCAAGAAGAGAAAGGGCTCCATGAAGATGCATCCCCCCAAGTTGATACAATGCTCCAAGGTGCCAATTGCAAATCCCACCAATGTGATGAAAATCACAGTGTGGAACCTCATACAATATGAGGTGTAATAGAGAATCCATTCTTTTTGTATAGAATACACTTAATGTAATAAATTAATTGATGTTGATTAGGTGCTTAACTTAATGCTTCTTTAGCTACGTGCATTACCTCGACAATAATGTTCAAAATGCCCTTTCGTCGTGCATTTTTTTCTGTATTTCTCTTTATTTCGTCCCTAACAAAACTGGGGATTTTATTCAATTCTAGTCGACTTTAGGATTCCAAATTGGATTCATATCTGTGGATAATGATTTAGTCATTATTTCCTTAGTATCATGACCACAAAAAATCTCTAGAAGATGATCCTCCATACCCAAAGCGATTGAGTTATAAACTGGATCAACTATTTGATTAGTACCTTCGCCTAGGAAGGGTCGATATCCCAAGGGAATTTTTTGGATATGAGCTGGTACGAAAATAACTGAAAGATAAACTTTTCTATTACATTTCTTAACAGAGAGAAAGTTAAACTTTTTTATCACATTTCTCAAATGGATACGAGTTTAAATACATGGAGCTTTCATGAAGTGATATGGTTACAAGTTACAACCAATCATCAACTCACACATGCGAGGATAGGATATGATAGGAACCTTTTTTTCTACAATAACTCAACATGACATGTCCACTTACCTTTTCAACTTTGTCACTACACGACTTGCATTGATAGGTCACCTCTCACCTAAAACCTTTTGGTTGACTTACTCAACCTCACAAGTTTTACATTAATTACTCTATCACTCCCCCTTAACATAAAACTTGTCTTGTTTTATAGTTGGTCAAGATCTTCACTTTCATCTACAAACTATATCTTTTTGGGCTTTCTTCATGTTGAATTTTTGATGGTTGCTCAAGCACATGTAGTTTCTTTTCAATTTAGCATGAACTTGAACCATAAACAATGCAACAATACAATAGCGACAGTAAACCAAGATCACAAGAAGAATAACCATGCACAAGACACAAGAAGTTATCCTAGGAAAACCCTTCTCAAACAAGGGAAAACCCAACAACCCTTTACTATATTGCCAAGAGAAGAACCCTCTCCACAGAAAAACCTAGCGCACACAATAGGGTGCTCTATGACCAAGAAAAGCTAGCGCATAGAAAAGTACGCACTAAATTTCAGCTCACCAAGTATGTGTTGTGAGAGAATGAGATATGATCCACAATGGGGATGTATCTCTCTAATATATACATGACCTAACTCAATGAATAGACATGTCTATTGGCACAATAGGGCTGACTTGTACAACTTAATAATACAATTAGTCTTTTGCATAATATTAATTGTCTTTACACAGTGGGGCTGACTTGTACCCTTCACAATACAAATTAGGGTTTTACAATAGTCTTACTTTTTGACAATATAGCAAGGGGTCTCACACACATCCTCTAGCGCTCTGCCACTAGGGACAACTACACATGTGCTCAACCAGAAGGGACGTCATTGTCAAACATATCAACTCAACTAAATCCATAGGAGTACGAATTGGAGAGCCATCTCAAGTCAACTCAACTAAGTCCATAGGAGTATGACAGGAGACCATCTCAAGTCATCTCAACTCGGTGCAAAGGAGCACCAAAAGAGACCAACACAAGTCATCTCAACTCAGTCCAGAGGAGTACGACTCACCTATCACATAGGAATTCTCACAAATCATCTCAACTCAGTCTAGAGGAGTACGATCCGGAGAATGTCTCATGAAGCTGCAATCATCAACACTACAGTTGTCATTTGCTTTTTGCATCTTCGATCTTTGTTAATTTGTATCTGCTTCTTGTACCTTGTGTGTGTGCAATTCTTTTACAACTCGAAAACCTTGTATCAAACATATTCAAGTGTGTGAACCAACTAATCATCGGTTTCTTGGCTTACCCTCGACCAATTTTTCATATCCAAGGTTTCTTTGGTTTACTCTTAACCAATTCATTAAATCATGGGTTTTCTTTGGTTTACCCTTAACCATTGCATCATCATGGGTTTTCATTGGGTTACCCTTAACCATTACAAGTGGTTTTTTGAGTACCACAAACCATGAATTTTAAAAAGTGGTTTTGGATGACCTTCAATCATTGAATATGTTGCACACAAGGTCTTTTAAAACATTTCATTTGGAATGGCCATGCTTCTCGTTGCAATTGATTTTATTAGGTCCATGCATTCTTTCTTTAATCTACTACAAACAATAAGACTCTCTTGAATACTTGTACACAAATTGACTGGAATTTGTTGTACTCCAAGGTCTACCATTGATTTGACTGTAAAAATTGAGCAATTGACCATCCTATTGACATACTTTCATCTATTGGGATACCTAGGTAACCAACCACCGTGCTTTCCAGTTCTCTAGGAAAGTAGCCTGCATATGGGGGTGTATCCATGTCAATCCTACACGCTATACACTTGCCAATTTGAGGTGTTATGGTGTGACGACTTCACCATTCAAATAGGCCCATTAAGTAATAATTAGGGGAGACTTGTAGCTGTATGTTCAACTACAACACCCTTTCCTTATATCAAGTAGACTTAGGACTGACTTTTACATTTGCAATCTGTTGCCATGTAGTGCTATCACAGTAACATGATTAAAAAGTTAAAGCAAGGGATCATCTCAACACATATGACAAAAAATATACCTAGTTGTTCCTCTGGAGTCATTCACTTACTTGGTGTCTTTGTTCATCATTGACGTTTTTGTTCAAAATTTGTCTTGGATCTTCCATACTCCGTCTATCCATTGTTAGAGTAGCTAATCTAACAAACAAATTGTGCTATCATATTGACTTAGCTAGGTTCAATATGTCTGTTGAGTTCCCCAACTCTAAGACTCGACAGTTCAACTCATCTCCTCGAAATACCCAGGCTTCAAAAAACTACTGAAAATGAACTTGATCACAAAAATCTCTGAAAACCCTAGAAATGAGTGGTTATAAGATGATATGGACATTGGACAAAAAAGATACGACTCTTCAAAGTTTCCTATACAAAATTCCAAAAAATAAAATTTCAAAAGGATTTAAGCACCTTTTTTAAAGCACTTTTGGGAATACGATCAAGGGCAAAAGGACGTGTGATTTGAAGGCTTATAAAATGAAACTAATGTTCTTTTCAACTTTAGAACCAAGTCAATGTAAAAAATAGTAATACTTTCATGGCATCCGTGGCATGCGACGAGCAACTATTTTGCATGATGATATATCCCTGCATTGTCAGTAGAAACGAAATCCTTCAAAACCGATTTCAAACATGGAAATGTTGATTCAAAGGTATCTTTGTTTGGACCAGAGAGGGACTACAGAGGCAACAATCAATTTTTGATGTTTATGCATAAATGCATTGATTTCTCTTCAACAACGACAAGCGGTGTTCTACTAGGTGTTTTCCTTGATCCTCCTCGCTGCAAAAGTTTTTTCACAACTGCAAACTTCCTTGTCTCTTAGCTTTGCTTCTCCTAACAATTGACACCTTACATGCTACTTCTTACGGTCTTCATTATTATCTTCAATAAAGCTTTTCTGAGTGAGATAAGATAAGATAATTTTATTAATGTCCAACAAATGACCACAAAAGTAGGTCAATGGGACTGAAGAAAACAGAAAGTATGAATACAATGTGGGAGTGCAAGCACAACTCCTAGATAATGCCAAAAATAACATAAAGAAAGAAACCTACAGTAGTACAGCCTCAAAACACATGTATATGACCGTAACAAAAGGTAGGGTGATCCAAAATACAAGTATGTCCAAGATTGGAAAAGTGGACATCTCAAGAGTCTTTCAAGGGAGAGAGTGATAGAGAGGTCTGATGATGAGGCTAACGATGTCAAGGTCTCTTGGGTCTAATGGCTGAGGGCGAGGGGGGTGAATTGGGCACTGGCTCGCTGTCAGAGTTCTCAGGAACCATCAGGGGGTTCAATTGTATGATCTTGGGGGGATGCAGGAGTGGGGGATACTCCTAGCATCCGAGGTTGAAAGAAATATAAGATAAGATAAGATACTTTTATTAATGTCTGGCTAATGACCACAAAAGTAGGTCAAAGGGACTGCTGAGTAGAATGATGTCATTACAAAGTAGGAGTACCGAAAGGTCTCCTATTAAGGCAAGATGTCGAAAGCAAAATGAAAATAAAATGAGATAAGGTAAAGTCATAGATAGGGAGATCTATGCCGGGACATGAAGATCTCACTGGGCAATGGTTTGCTGTCGGAGTCCTTAGGGCACTAGCTTGCTGTCGGAGTCCTCAGGAACCATTGGGGGGTCCGACTGTATGACTCTGGGAGGGATGTAGGAGTGGGGGATACTCTTAGCATTTGAGGTCGAAAGAAAGATAAGATACTTTTATTAATGTCCTACTAATGACCACAAAAGTAGGTTAAAGGGATTACTGAGTACAATGATGTCATTACAAAGCAGGAGTACCGAAAGGTCTCCTATAAAGGCAAGATGCGAAAAGCAAAATGAAAATAAAATGAGATAAGTTAAAGTCATAGATAGTGAGATCTATGTTGGGACATGAAGAACCCTCGACCTTGAGCATAGAGACCCGCTTAGGCGAGGAAATGTATTGTAGGAGAAGATCCAGGAATGAGAAGAACTAGAGGTGATGGAACATGTCAGTCATGGAATGGACCCATCTCTCCTATCATCTGAGGTCGAGTGAAGAAAACTCAATATAGTGGGATGTCCAGAGGGGGAACTGGTGGGATGCCTGAATCGTCCGCTGCGCTGCTGACTGGAAGAGGTAGTACCCCGACGAGGCCTGGGGGAGCTCATTCATCTCTTGGGAAGGGATCTTGTTTGGTCCTGTCGTTGAAATCTTGTGGGACGGAGGAAGGCCCCACGGGTCCACACTGATCTGGAGTCCGAAGCTGTGCTGGTGTCGGTTTGTCTCTTGGTGCCCCTACTAGAAGGTAGAATTGTGAAGGAGGTGATTTGCCGAGTAGGGTTTGGTCTCGCAGGAGGCTGAAGAGTATGGGCTCAGAACCTGAGGGCCTCTTGTATGTATAAGGCTAAGCGCAACTGATCAGGATAGCTGAAGAAGCCAATGAAGGTCTAAGCCCCCCTGAATAAGCAATAAAACTGCCCCCCGATCTCATAGTAAATGGGGCAGCGGAAAATGAAGTGCTCCTCAGTCTTGATCTCCTCTACTTGGCATAATTGACAAATCTTGTTTGGTGGATTGATTTGGTGGTCTGTCTAAGCTCGAAGTCTATGGCAGCCCACTTTGAACTAGCTGAGCGAAATTCAGAGAGAGTGCGCCCAATGGCGGAGTGTATAGTGTGGTTGAACGATGAACTCGTCCCTAAGCCCTAAGAATTTCTCTATGTAAAAGGCCATCTTTAGGCGTAACCCACTAGGAGGGTTAACCCAAGTGATCTGGATAAACTATTTGTAAATGTCATCCCTAATGATCTTGTTCAACACCTGTCTCGTCGAGAGGAGATGGCCAGGTGCATCCAAAGAATATCTAAACGGAGGAAGACGGTCTATCTGAATGCCCATGGACTCTGAAAGATTTGAAACCCCCGTGAACCAACATCGAGCCCGACTCGAAGAGCTAGAGAGGAAAATGGTCTTGGATGAGCAGTAGGTCAAGTACAGGTATTGGTCTCGCCCCTTTCCCGAGTCTGCTAAGCTTCGGATACGATGCAAAACAGAGACTAGTCCGAACACTATCTCAAGTTGGAAGGGGCGAGCTCCACACTCCGCCAGAATGATGTGCCGAGGAACTGTTTGCTTGCATCTAATGATGCGTCGAAGGAGAAGGGTTTGGATTCTCTCATCCGAGGCCCAATCAGACTGCAGTAATGAATGCCCCCAAATCTTTGAGCCATAGAGAACTATGGGTCGGATAAGGGAGTCCATGAGGGACATCTTGGATGAGATGTCTTGAAAGTGGTGACAAAAACATTGTCTCTCAAGAAGGGCTAAAGATCAGTAGCCCTTGGTGATCCGAGGTTGGAGGGCCAGTCGCAAACTGAAACGGGGTATAAAGAATTGTACTCCCAAGTATGTGTATGTGCTGGTGATCTCAATCTCCTTATCTCTGAAGAAGAAATGAAGGTCCATGGACTTCTTTGACTCGTTGAAGATCATAACCTTAGTTTTATTTAGGTTGACCGTTAGCTGTCGAAGGTCGCGGAATAAAGCTAAGGGATCCATTTGTCTTTGTAGTCCCTTTGGAGATGAGGCTAGGAGGACCACATCATTAGCGAAAAGCAAGATGGATATCAAAACCCAGTGGAGGAGACACTCGTTGCTGTCCTAATATGCTCATGAAGAAAGGCCTCTAACTCATCAATATAAATCTCAAACAATGTGGGGGATAGGGGACAACCCTATTTAACTCCAATGGTAGTCTTGATGAAATTTGACATCCCGTGAACGGTGAAGAGACGACCAAGAATCGACTCATATAGTCGCATGATGGTAGTCAGTAGGGTTGGGGAGATGCAAATGTCTCCGAGCCTCTAAAATAATGCTTCTTTCGGGATGGAGTCGAAATCCTTCCGAAAATCTACAAAGAAGTAGTAGACTTTTGAAAACCGATGCCGTGCCTCCTCAACGATGGCCTAGAGGGTAAGGATGTGATCTCTCGATAGATCTCTAGCTGCTACTCTGAATCTGGCAGGTAGTCTGACAGACGGGAGGTGCTTTGCTCTGGATCCGTTTGGAGCTGATCCCTCTAACTCTCTGAGGATGTATGGACTGATGCATGGTTCGACACCTTCAAACCGATCTCGATGATATTGGTCGGTCTCCCAGAGGGGGAAGGTTGAAGAGGGACACGAGGTCTCACCAATCTACTGTTTGGTGTAGTCTAGGATTCTGCTTGCCGTTTGTTGCTTCGATCAAATGAATCAACATGAAAGTAAGAGGTGATCGTCCTAGTCATCCCAAGGTCGGGCATGGCGTGTAGGAATTGAGATCTATGGCTAAATATCTCCTTGATGAAGAGGGCTAGGCATCTGTGGTCCTGGTATCGAATGAAAATAGAGAGGGAGCCCCCTGAGTCTCTATAGAGGCAGTGATAGCATCCTTTGATCTCATCGTATAGAGGGCACCTAAAAATGAGGTGCATCTCTGTCTCCGGCTCCTGTAGGTGGCACATTTGGCAGATCCTATCAGATCGTGGTATATGGTGGTCCATCTCAATTCGGAGTTGACAAGAACCGACCCGAAGCTGTCCCAAAGGGATCCTGAGTGAGTGCATCCATTGCCTGCGCGTATAAGGGGGGCAAATGATGATGCCATCCTGCAGCTCCAAAAAGTGCTCTAGATAGAAGGACATCTTCGAGCCTAGGCTCGTCGAAAATGAGGTCCAAGTGACATGAATGTACAATCTGTAGATGTCCTCTCTGATAGCTTGATTCAGTATCTGTTTAGTCGGCAAGAGATGGCGCGACGCATCAAGGGAGAAACTGAACGAGGGAAGGTGCTCTAGGGAGATAGTCATCGATTGGAGAAGTCGCGACGCCACTGAGAACCAACCTCGTGCAAAACCTGAGGGGTGATCTGAAGCAAGAGCCTTCGAAAAACAAAGTGTGAGGTAGGGGTACTGCTTTCTCCCGGTGGCATTCTTTGAAAGACCTAACTCTATGAAGGAAAGAGACCAAGTGGAAAATGACCTCAAGGCAGAATGGGTGGACATCGAACTTTGCTTGAATAATGGGTTGCGGAACCGACTTCTTGCAGTGGATGATGCGCCTGAGAAGCAGGGTTTGGACTCTCTCCATATTGACCCAGTCTGTTTGTCACAAGCTTGGCCCCCAATTCTCAGAGCCATAGAGAACTGTGGGTTTGATAATCACCTCCACGAGGTAGAGACTGGATGAGATGTCTAGAAACTGACCCAGGAAGCACTACCTCTTGATGAGGGCCAGAGAACCGTATCCTTTACTGGGCCGAGGCTAAAGGGCCTGTCGCATACCAAAACGAGGTCTCGTGCACTATACTCCTAGGTAAGTGTAAGTTGTGGTGATCTCAATCTGTGCCCCCCGGTAATAGAAATGTAGGTTTGTAAGAGAGCTCTTCGATGCATTGAAGATCAAAGCCTTGGTTTTACCCATGTTGACTGTTTGCTGTTAAAGGTCACAAAATTTGGCCAGTGCATCCATGGGTCGTTGCAGGCCCTTAGGAGAAGAGGCCAACAAGACCAAGTCGTCAATGAATAGTAGGGAGATCAACATCTACTATAGAGGACATCCATCGCACCCCTAGATGTGTTCATGGAGGAAGGACTCTAGCTCATCAATATAGATCCCAAAGAGGGTCGGCGAGGGGGCACCCCCGTTTTACCTTGATGGTAATCTAGATGAAGTCGGAAAGGTCATGTGCCATCCTGAGGCGTTTCGAAATTGACTCGTATAGCCTCATGATGGCTGCCAAGAGGGTCTTAGATATGCCAATGTCGTGGAGCCTCTAGAATAATGCCTCCCTCAGAACTGTGTCAAACACTTTTCGGAAGTCTACAAAGCAACTGTAAACCTTCGAAGACCGATGATGAACCTCCTCAATGATGGCTCGGAGTGTGAACATGTGATCAATCGTCTAGTAGTGTGGGCAGAAACTTGCTTGTCCTCTAGCCCTGAGATGTCTACACATCAGCTTCTTAGAGAGCCACTGGTGTAAGATTAGCGTAAAGCTTGGAGAATTTGTGACCCACCATGATAGTCCAGTAATGTGTCTTGTCCAGGAGGGGGGAAGCTTGAACATACCACATGGTTAAATAAATCAACGATATAAGAATCAAGGACCTGGACACCGTGTTTAAGGAATTCGGCTTGAAGCCCTTCCTCATCTGTTGCTCTATTGTTTCTCATAGCTCTGACTGCTCTCCTAATGTCCCGCTTATAGAAAAGGTTGCATAAGGAGGGGGGAAGAGTTGCGGGTGCGAGGTTGTCTAGGAATGCCGTAAAGGGAGGTAGTGTAGGAGAACATGGTTTGCGGGTCAAGGTTAGGTGAATCGACGTGGTGTCTAGGGAAAAGGGCACACCAGAAGGCTTTTGGGGAATGGCAGAGGGCCTCACAAAGTTCCCATCTCCTCCAAGAGAGAAATGTTCTCTTTTTGCAGCGAAGGAGTGGACGATAGCTTTTGTCGAGGCAAGGGAAGGAAGATGGGTCGTGTGTAAGGGTAAGACAAAGATGCTTGTGGAGGGATTTGCATTCATCGTCGAACCAACTGTTCATGGGGTAGGAACCAAGGGTAGGCCTATGGGTGTGCTGATGAGTAGAGTGGGGGTAGGAATTGTTATCACACAAATTGTAGGTTGGGCAAAGCTCGACCCAATCCACGAAATGGCGATAACGGTGGGAAAGTCTACCCACTGTCACCTTAGATAATCCCTCCTCTCGCTATAGTGAAGGATAAATCCAACACAAAGGGGAAATCCCGGGTGATCCTAGGGGGAAGGGAGATGGAAAGTGAGGTTATGGAAGTGAAGTCCATGGTCAAGTTGTGGAGATATGGAAAGCTTGGGATGGAGTCTCGGTGATAAGGGAAGGTTGCCAAGAAGTAGTGTACCTGTAGAAGATAGTTGTACCTGCCCGAGACACAAGAAAAGATGAGCATACAAGCCTAAAGATTAAGTGGACAAGCAAGTTAAGGTTGCTGTCCCAAACTACTGCAGTAAACAAGAATATATATCAGCAAGGAAACAAAGGCAATTACTACAGATATAACCATTCAAAGCATCAAATATTTATTGAAAAATGAAGCATAAAACAAGTAGATTAGTTCCCAATACTTTAGCACAAACTTTAGTGGTATTAGAGGTCTGTTGTATGATCTTTTCAGAGTATATATGTAACAGCCAAGTGGCTGTAGCAAAGATTTGCTACAGCAGCAAGTTTCAACCATGAAAATCCACTAGTAAACCCACCAAAAGTTAGCCAATAAGCAGTAGAATGAAAGTAGTGGTCTCCAAGCAAAATTCCATGGTTAAAAAGCAAGTAAAAATTGAAGATATAGAATGATTTGCTGCAGCCCTAATGGCTGTAGCTTTTATTAAGTTATAGCTCCAAGAATACTAGGCCAATCAAAACGCCCTAGAGGCTTTAGCAAGCTTAAAGCATCAAGAAAAGATTCCAACTTGAATAAAATCAATAACTCTCTAAATCACGTTTACCAATGCAAACAATTTATATCTCCAATGCAAACTTCAGATTAGTGCCTTTAAAATTTGGGTGAATGGAGTCTTGAAAGTATGAGTTAGATCCACAACGTCCCTTGGGGTGTAAACCCTCTTACTCCCTAGGGCATGCAAATCAAACTGAGGTAAATATAGGAGGGTGGACACCCTTGTACTCCTCCTAGCAACCTTGCAAAAATTGACTTATCAAATTGCAAATAACATGAACCTTGGTGGAGGGTGTATCCTCTTATAATCCTCCAAGGGTTTAAGACAATAATATCAATGAAACTAGTAGAGAACACCAACACATGCAAAAATTTCCTTACCAATTCCACAATAGCAAAGACCAAACCGTAGTTTACCAAGTAATGTCCATCCATAAGCAATAGAAGTCGTCTCCAAGAGGTGCGCACCACCTTAGCTCAACAATTCACCAAGAGAGATCACCAAAGTCATTTGCACAAGAGAGAGATATTCAAATTACCCAAGTAGGGTGCAAATTTCACCCACAATAGTCTTCTCACAATGGGAGAGCTATGATAAAATGACAAGAGTTTGATCTCTATTTATACTAATCCTCTAAAAAGTGTTTGTCCACTTAATTTTAGGGTAACCACAAAGCAAGGGGTCAACAACCCTTACTTTGCCCCTTTACATTATCAAATTCATATTTAACTTTAAAAAAATGCACATAAGAAACCCTAAGGTGACGCCAACCCTCTAGAGGGTGACATTTTGACACTTTTTGCAAGTTGTTGGAGTTGAGGATGGAAGTCGTTGGGCCTTCTAGGGCTCCATCTCATGCACTAGGGTTTCCTCCTTCAAGCCATGCCTCCTTCCATCAAAACGTGCCAAGTGTCCATCATCAATAACTCCACCACCAAAACCCTAGCCCTAGGGTGACATCAAGCCTCAAAATGTGACGTTTTGGCTTGAAGAAGCCAAACGTTGGGCTAACAGGGGCTAGGAAAGGTCCTCTATGGTGTCTCCTTTTGTCTCCAAAGGCAACATTCATCTTCCGTCTTTGTTCAAGGTTTGGGTCATGGTATCCAACCTGTGGTCTTCAAGCCAAAACCCTAGCCCTAGGGTGATGTCAAGCCTCAAAATGTGACGTTTTGGCCTGAAGAAGCCAAACGTTGGGCTAGTAGGGGCTAGGCAAGGTCCTCTATGGTGTCTCCTTTTGCCTCCAAAGGCAACGTTCATCTTCCTTCTTTGCCCAAGGTGTGGGTCATGGTATCCAACCTGTGGGCTTCAAGCCCCAAGGAAGCCTAAGTTAGGCTTGTTCTTCCAAAACTGTCCACCAACTAGGTCCTGCAAAGACAATGAATACACTCTCCAAGGATCTCAAGTCAAATGCATCATTGTAAGTAAATCAAGTCAATAAAAGAGCCATCTAAGCATGTGCATAAAAAACCACCTCATCAAACTAAACAAGTGCTCAAAGACCCTATGCAGTTTGCCAAGTTTAGGTATGGGAGGGTTGACAAGGTGATCTATTGGGTGAATCAGCCCCTAAGTCAAGGAGTGTTTCCTGGGTGAACCCCTCTTTAAGACACGTGGAGAAGATGATATGGATAGGGGGAAAGACTTTTGGGCATGGGGTTCATGACATACAAGGGATTGTAGTGTCTCATTTATGGGTGCTTTTGTAGAGGGTGTGTTGCACCTTCGTTTTCAATGCGTCCTTTTTCCAAGCCCATTTATTGCCATTAATTAATTAAGGTCCAAATACTTGGTACTCCCTAGGGTTAATTGATTAGCTTGGGGGGCAGTACCAAAGTGTTGGTTGAAGGGAGAAGTACACATAGTGCCATGGGGGTATAGTCTAGCTTGTAACACACCTTGTGTAAATCTGTCAACAAGTGGGACATTTATATTATGTGTTTTCTTTTGCCGGTCTTTGATTTTTTAGGAGAAGCATTTCATTGTTCTCAAGACCTCTTTGGGCGAGCATCTGGAAGGCTCATGATTAAGCTTTTATCTTTTGCCAGCTATCTCCCCTTTGGGCCTTCCACCCCTTCTTCCCATGAAATGAGGGACAATCCCTTCTTGGGTCAGTATACCCGAAAATCCCAAAAGGTAAGGAGATGAGGGGATGAAGTGTGGAAAGTGACAAGTCGGGAATGGCACGATGACTCGTAAAGAGGACCCCCCAGTAGCAAACCTATTCTTAAGGGTGACCACTTACTAGGGCGCAATGTCAACCACCAAGGTGAAACAAGGCAAAGAGCATAACTTCCAAGCAGACGTTTCACAATCAAAAGCAGTTTAAAATGAAACAAACTCAAATGCCTTAAATATTGAAATGACACTCACCATAATACCTGACTTATACCTCATGGAGCAAGATCCAATGTCTTCTGGAAGCAAGCTGATGTAGTGGATACCCTCATGATGGACCTGAGATCTGGTGTGGTGAAGCGGGCCTCTATTTGTGCAAGTGGACACTGTTGGTCAATCTGTCTCTTGGTACTCCATGTCTGCAACCCGAGGGCCTCGAGCCATCTCCTTAGTTATTCTTAGGATTTGGGGATAACACGAATCAAGGGCTCCCTTCACAAGGATCGTGGAAAGTATCTTGTATTTCGTTGTGGTTGTGTCCAGTGATCTGAAGTGGGAAATGGGGGGGAGCAACTCCTTAAAGCGGGTGGTGTATGAATCAACATAATCTCTATCAAAAAGGAAGATGG
>ML777218.1:559124-601059 GCA_009831015.1 Picea engelmannii | reverse complement strand
GGAGGGAGGGTTGTAAAGATGGAGAAGGTGAGGAGGGCATGGTTTTCCAGAGGGAGGTGAGATATAGAGAAGTGTTGGATATGTGGGAGAAGATCCTAGTTGGTTAGGACATAGTCAACCACACTGGCCCCCCCACTTTGGGGGAGGCAAGTAAAATCTTCTGAACCTGGAAAACAAGGGAGCCCATACCTATCTTGCGAACTCTTATGAAGGCGCACATATTCTGGCTCTAACTCGTTGACGCAAAGCAGGTCCCGGGCTCTATCATGAAGGGATACCTATAGGTTTTTGGTATGGATGTTAAAGTCACTTAGAAGAATGACCTCCCCAAGAGTGGAAAAGTAGGATATGTCTACATAGAGATCAATAAAAGGGTCCCCTTCGAACTCCTGATGAAGTGCAACGAGGCTGGGGGAAAGTAACAAACTGTAATGTAGATATCTTGAAGGAGGGGGCTGTTTCGATGGAACCAGACCCATAGAAATCTGGCATGCTCATCTGATGACAACATAGTAACCTTGCTCTGGAGGGAATCCCGTATAAGATAGGCGACCCACCCCAGACCGTCTGATGCTGTCAGATCTTTTCTCCCGTCGGCAAGACCATGCCCAGTGGTACCCATGGATTGGGGGTGGTGTTCGCATGGGGCTCGTGTGTGTCTCTGTGAGGAAAAGGAGGTCGCAGGACTTGATTGCATCGCGAAGTGTACTTGGTGAAGACCAAAACGTGCCATGATAGTTCCAACAATCAATGGAGATGGAGGGGCCAAATCATGGATGATGGCTTTGAGGTCGCGAATAATTGCACACTTCCCTTCTTTCTTTACCGCTGTGACTCAATCCCTATACAGCTTGAGTTCCACCTGTTGGGATTTGGTGAAGTCAACATCAAAGAAGATTCTCTGTGTGGGTGGGAACGAAATTAGTCTTCTCTTAGCCTGGAGGAGCAGTGTAGAGTTGGGCCCAATCCATGCATGTTCAAGAGTAATGTCCTTCAGATCCAAGGTGTTGTGAATGAAGGAGGTGCTTATCTGCAGGGGATTCGACAGTGCGTTGGGAGGGGGGACCCCACGTATTTGAAGGTTAAATTCTTGGGTCCGACGAAGACGTTCCTCATTCAATTTTGCTTGTATAACACCCTCTACCTCGACGAGCTGGTCTCTTTTCCAGACCACTTCAACCCAAGAATTAAGGGTTTGCTGCTGCGTTTCTGTCTCTTGTTTAAAAAGGGCATGTTGTGATTTCAACTCTTCTTGCAAACTTTTGATTTCAGATTGGAGGTTGGGGGAATCTGCTGGAATTTGCAGGGGTATGTTTTCTTGGTGTTTCATTTTGAAAACTAGCTGTTTGAGATCTATCACCTTTGCACGAAGTTGTTTGTTTTCATTGTCCAGAGGTTCCACCTTCCACAACAAATATTTAACTTGTGATGTCTAATGCGAGAAGTCACGCTCCATGGCAATATCAGTGGGGTTGTAGATACGTCCTGGAGTGTTGTTACTGTGAAGCAATGTCTGGTTCGTTGATACCTCCTTGGACTGGCCACCAATGGATAGGTGGGGATGTGTAGATGAAGGTGGGGGTATGGAATCCTCCATGGAATTCCCCAAAACCTTCCAACTCGAAACTGTGGTGGAAATTTTTTTTACAGCCCCCGCGGACCATTAAAGCATTGTGAAACCCTTGCTTGAGCTCCCACAAACCATGGTCTAGTTGTGTCGGCACTGGTCGACTCTCATAGAAGAGAACCCACAACTGGATTCCTCGCGACCCGACTCTGCTCCAACCCATCTGGGATTTGTACCGCTCGAACCCACATCGGTGCTGCACGGACCCGACTCTACTCGAACTCACAATGCTCAAACCTATTATGTTTGCGACCCGACACTGCTCGAACCCACATCAGTGGTGCTCCGCTCGAACCCACCTCGATGCTGCTCGGACTCGACTCTGCAATTTCGTCGTGACTAAACCCGTATCGAGCTGCAACCCCGTTGTCAAACCCCGTTGCGGCTGAACCCTATTCTAAGAAAGCGCTCGAACCCACCTCAGTGCTGCTGTGCTCCTTTTTGTATAACATTGAATGGGTGGGTCACGATGAATAGTCGTGACGTGAGAGAAATCTGTTTCTTTATCTGGCAGATTATGGACACAATCTGCATGCACAGGAATAAAAATCCATACTTGGGTTGTGCACATCATCACACACATAGCAGATTACATACTTTATGGCACGTTGTCCACGCTTGATCAACTTGGGCTTGAGCAGATCTGGCTTCAAATTGCACAGTAAAACTCTATTCTTTTCACACACAGAAAATTTTTGCAAGTCGTATCGAAGAGATTTAAATTTAATCTTTTAGTGGAAGCATATTCCATGGCCAAAGAAGCGAAGACACACTTTTTTTAAGGCTAATAAAAAGAAGCTATACCTTCAAGTCATTAAATGTTTGTTGAGAATGAGGTGACACAGTGAACCGACCAACCAAATCGTTAACACATCTTTCAATGGATGGACCCATTTCTGCAACAGAACAGTTCTCTATTAAACAACAATTGTATGTATTCACTATCCACCAGACTTAGCATTCTCGCTTTGAATAAGTTGCCATAAGATAAGATAAGATAATTTTATTAATGTCCGGCTAATGACCATAGCTATATGACAATTGCAATTGTAGATTTGGTCAAATCCTGTAGACATCACTCAATAACAGGCACTGCAACATTTCTGACTGGCATTCTATGAAATTACCTATCTGGAGACTCTTATGTAGAGTCATGGTATTGTAGTGTGCAGAGAAGGTAATCTTGCTGCCAAAAAACATACCTTATGAAAATATTTCTGCTATACACAACACATTAAATTGCCCAGTAAATAACGTTGGATCACTCTTGCCACTTCAATGCTTCAAGAATTCAGATCTCTAACATTTCTAAATTCTAAATTATACTGTAGAGAGCAACATCGTTTTTGTTAATTAATTGCAGCAATATGAACTTTCTAATGTTCAGCGCTCCCACAAACTGATTTCTTCAATGATTGAGGTGGATGTTGCTAAACACTCCATGGGCACGATTTTCATGCACCTCCAAAGATTTGTTGCTTACCACTCCAAGACATTTTTGGGTCCAGTTTTTAATTACAGAGTGTATGACTGAGAGATGTATGTGTTGGTTTAGGCAATGAATCATCGCTGAGATTATTTTCTTACAAAAGAGACTATCATTCATAATGACCATAAGCCTCTCTGGTTTGTCCATACATAGAGCAAGATTGAGAATGCACACCACATAAAATGGATCATGTATTTGCAGTAGTTCAACATTGTGATTAAGTAATGAAAGGGGAGCACAAATAAGGTAGCAAATTTCCTATGTAGACCACTAACAATTGGATTGACGATGTTTGTGCAATTTCAACAGTTTGGATTCGATGAAGCCTAGGCACATTGTCAAGACTTCACTGACATATATGCAATCATGTAGAACTTTGCCACTACCCCGCTAGAGGAATAGTTTTGTTGAATTTAATGCCGCTGCAAGAGCCATTCTCCTAGAGGATGGTAGAAGACCCTAGTTGTAGACTAGGCCCCCCAGTACAATCTTGGGGTTCTTGGTCTGGGACCAAGCGGTTAGAGCCATGGCAAAAGACCATTGTGAGGGCCCCTAGTAGATGATTGGGGTTATTGGTTTGGGACAAAGCAGAAAGACCCTTGTGAGGGCCCCCAGTAGATGACTGGGGTTCTTGGTCTGGGACCAAGCAGTAAAGACCCTAGATGTATTCTAGGGCCCCTGGATGTGTTCCAGGGAATCCTTTTCCTGAGCCTGGATTGATCCTTGGATGTGCTCCTTGGTGGCTGATATAAGTCCCTAGATATGTCTAGGGCCCCTAGATGTGTTTTAGGGTACCCATGCCTAAAGCATGGGTTGATCCTTGGTCTTATACCTTGGTGGGTAAGACCTCAGATGTGTTCTGGGGCAACCTGGTCAAGCAACCTGGTCTTTGACCAGGTAGATCTTGGTGTAATACCAAGATGTGTTGGTGTGTGATCCTCTTCCTCTCTCCCAGGATGGTCCAGAGGACCTAAGAGAGACTATGAAGATGGGCATGACCACATTGTGTGATGTAACCCTTATGCAGTGATGATAAAGTTAATTGGTCACCTTGAGAATTATATGGACATGTGTTGCCACTGAGAAAACCTCTCTGCCCTTCCTAACCCCTTGATTGTTCTTTACCCTTTGGTTTTTGAGTTTGGGTTTGAGTGGGGTTTGTATTTTTGTTTTTTAGGGCTTAATAAGATTAAAATAAAAATATTAATTAATATTCAAATGTGACATATTAAATTAATATTTATATTAATTAATATGTCATTATATTAATTGTATTTTTATAACCCTAAGCCCTAACCTAAAACTATAAATAGAAACCCTTTCCCTCACTTTTCTTTCACTCACTCACTCTCTTCTCTTCTAGTGTGACGGATTGCTTTGAGGTTCTTCTATGTACTGCGGCCTCCATTTGATAGTTCGGATTCAACCTCCTTTTATTGCTGCTGCCAGGTCCCTTTTGTGTTGATGAGTTGTGGGTTACTCTTTGTTGCTGCTAGGTACAAGCTGAGTTGAGGTTTTTGTGTGTTGAGGGTTGATCTAATCTCTGCTGCAAAGTGTCTATGCTGTCGCCCTCTCCTCTCTCTGCCTATTTACTGTGGTTGACCCTCTCCTAAGTGGTGAAACCCCCTCTTGAGGTTGCCGTCCCTTTTCTTTGCACATAACTACAACCCTTTAGGGCCGCGACCTCCTTGTTGGGTTGCTGGACCATTACCTTAGGCAACTGTCCACCTTTTGTTATGATCTGGAACTTCTAGCCTCTCCCTCCTTTGCTGTCACACCCTTTCTTCTTGCAGATTGCTCACTGTGTGTGAATGGGATAAGGGTTTGGTTCCAGAATTTTCAGATTGGGTTTTTTTTTTTGTGGGGTTTTTCTATCGTGGCATAACTGTCCTACATTCTCATTGATAGAGATCTAATCCATTGAGGTTGATCCATGAGTCCTAGACTTATCTGAGCATAACATCATTGGTTTAACATTCCTCAAGTGTGTCAAGCTTCTCTTCATTACATTGAGGTAATCTTCAGAGGTATGAAGTTCACTTCAGATTGATTTATTTATGCTCAGATCTATTATTTAATATTGTTTATGTTCAGATCTATTGTTCTACATACTCAGAAATATTCTTATGGTTTAGATCTATTGATTTGCAATACTAAAAAATATTGCATATGGTTCAGATCTATTGATTTGCAATACTCAGAAATATTGTTTAGGTTCAGATCTACTGTTCCTAGATCCATATGGTTCAGATCTATTGATTGTTTAGGTTTAGAACTATTATTTTTAAATCTATTGTTCCTAGATCTATAGGTTCAGATCTTTTGATTTGCATACTCATAATTATTGTTTAATTCAGATCTAACTGTTGTGCAGACTCTGAAATGTCTTTATAGTTCAGATCTAATTATCATGCATACTCATAAATTTTTATATGTTCAGATCTAATTGTCCTGCATACTCAGAAATTTTTATATGTTCAGATCTGTTTAGATTTAATGTGTTCTTGCTGATCTAGCTAACAAAAATTTTTAAAAAGGTAAATTTTCTGTTTTTTTCCCTAAATCTAACAAGTTTCAAGATCATCTATCAAAGGATGGATTTTGTACAAGTTAAAGGTCATTTGTTTTCCTCAAGGAGTTCAAAGACTATAGTTTTTGTGCAAGGTGCACCATTCCAAGATTTCAGGTCTCTTTCGAGTGGAGAACACAATTGCCAATTTGTAGAGGTATTCCTACTAGCCAAAGATGGTGTAGATGGTAGCAAAGTTCGAAGTTGCTTTCTTTGTGGCATATTCGGGCCAAGAAATTCGACAAGCATATTCCAATTCCAGTCTTGCATAGACCATGGGAGTTGTTTCAATGTATTTCTTGGAGGTCTATTGACAAGAAGTAAGCAATGACTATTTGATGGTAGTTGTGGATGACTTCAACAACATGTTTATGATAATACCATAAAAGAAAATGGTTTTGACACAACATGCAACACAATTGTTATTTAAGAAAGTATGGGTGCATTTTGGTTTACAATTATATCATCTTTGATTGCGATAACAGTTTGCCTAGATACTTTTGGCAAGCGCTATAGGGATTGATGGATGCCAACCTAAAGAGAAATATTGCCTTGTATCCCTAAATGGATGATCAAATTAAGGTAGTAAAATCATACCATAGTTCAATTGTTGCACATCTTTTATCATAAATATCCGAAGACATGGGATTCGAATATCCCATATGTATAACATAGTTATAATCACACATTGCATAATGTGACAGGTACTTTACATTTAGAAGTGTCTTGAATTTTTGTTGAAGGATCCATTAGCCATGTTGGGTCCTATTCCTGAGGCAACGACATGAAAGGAGGTTGCTGCACATGGGCATGCAATTAGGTTTATAGACCACATCTGAAAGATCCATGATCAAGTTGGAGAAGCTTTGCACAAGAGTCAACAGAAGCACAAGGCCTAACATGATGAACACTATGTAGGTTATTATTCTACATTGGAGATAGAGTTTGGGCTTGTTATCGCACAAGTTGTAGGTTGGGCAGAGCCCGACCCAACCACCAAAATGGCGACAACTTTGAGAGCACCTACCCATTGTCACCTTAGGCAGGTGTTCCTGTCACTTTAGAGGTGAAGTGGTCACCTCAAGGGGGGAATCCCGGTGACCCTAGGGGGGAATGAGATGGAAAGTGTGATGTATGAATGAATGCCCTATAGGTCAAGTTTCTATATGTGGAGAAGGGCTTGAGTAAGGTCTTGATGGTAGCCAAGGGTTGCCAAGAAGTAGTGGACCTTGCAAATGTTGATTGTACTTGCCCGAGACACAAGGAAAACAACGATACAAGCCCAAGCATATGATGGACAAGCAAGTTAAGCTTGCTGCCCTTAATTGCAGCAGTTTGTAACAATATATATCAGCAATAAAAATGATAATGAATGCTACAAAACAAGCTGCTAAAAGTCTAGTTGAAAGAGCAAGAGATAAACTAGAAACAACTAGATCAACTCAAGTAAGATAGCAATAGACTTTAGCAATGAAAGAAGGCTGTAATAAAAGGTGTTTGCAGAAATATTTTGCAGACTTATGGCTGTAGCAAACTTGTTGTTACAACAGTAAATTCAACCACCAAAGCTCACAAAGGATCCACACAAAAGTTGCGCTAGACCAAGTAGATAAAAGTGACAAACTCTTAGCTAATTCTGACGATTGAAAAGCATGTTATGAGTGAAAGAATTTTAGGGTTTCTGCAACCCTAATGGTTGAAGATGAAAGTTTATAACAACAACAAGCAATACCCCTTTAGAGGGGACACCCTAGTGGCTGAGAGGTGCTCTAGGCAAAAGGAACAAAACTCAAATTACAAAAATTTGAAATGACCAAAAATCACGTTTCCCAATGCACTATTTTATTTCTCCAATGCAAAAAAGTAAATGATTAGTGCCTTGACTATTGGGTTATGGAGTCAAAGAGTGAGTTAACTATACTACTTCCTTGGGGGTGTAAACCCTCTTACTCCCCAAGGCAAGTAAAGCTAACTAGGAAAGTGCTAGAAGGGTGTAAGCCCATTTACTTCTCCTGGCACTTCCTTAAGTAACAAATTATTTCCAAGACAAAAATTGATGAGTTTAGTGGGGTTATATGCACTTATAGTCCCCAAAAAGTTCAACTAGTTAACCTTGCAACTAAGAAAAAGAGACGATAACAAGATGAAACCCTTCAACTAGAGCAAGAATCAACAAGATAAACTTCTACTTTACCAAGAGTTATCCACCAATATCCAAGAGAAATGCTCCATAGGAGGTAACACACCACTTCCTTCCACCAATAGCAAAGTAAACCATGACAAAATGCAAAAGCGAGAGAAAATCCCCAAGGGTAGCGAAAATTTCAGCCGAGTACTTCTCCAAATGGGAGAGTTATGTTATCAAATGAGATTCATATGATATCTATTTATACAAAAGTCTTAAAACATAGTTTGTCGGATGTCCACTTAACAAGAGTAAAACATAAGATAAGGGGTCAACAACCTTTATCTTACCCCTTGAACCAAATAATAATATTTAATTTTCAGTTTAACACATTAGAAACCCTAAAAATAAGATGATGTCACCCCTTTAGGGGATGTTTTGACACTTTTCCAAGTCGTTGGAGAAGAAGAGGTCGTTGGGGCTCCTTGAGCCTCCTCTTCATGTGCTAGGGTCAATCCATGTCTCCTCTGGTCAAATCATGCCAATTCTCAATGTGCAATAACTCCATCACCACCAAACCCCCTCAAGCATGACGTAAGCCTCAAAAAGTGACGTTTTGCTTCTCCTAGGCAAGTCGTTTGGGTAATAGGGGTTGGGTAAGATCCTCCATGATGCCATGTATGCCTCCAAAGGCATGTCTCTGTGATCCGGTTTGAGGGCCTATAACATCCAAGCTGTGGGCTTCTTGTCCCATGGAAGCCCAAGCTAGGCTTGTTCTCCCAAAATTGGCCACCAAGCAAGGTCCTGCAAAACAAAAGGGTACGCCTTCCAAAGATCTCAAGTCAAAGATATCATGACAAGTGTAAACCACATCTAGTAAGCAAGGCACCTAAACATGTGCATCAAAACCACCTCATCAAATTAAACAAATGCTCCAAGACCCTATACAATTGACCAAGTTTAGGTATGGAAGGGGTGTCATAAAAGTCCTATTGGGTAGACCAAAATCCTCAAGTAGGGGATGCTCCCAAGGATGGCCTTTCAAGGGTATGTAGTGGATGATGAGGTGGAAAGGGGTTTAGACTTCATAGGCCAATGAGTTTCATGACATACAAGGGCTTGTATTGTCTCATTTATGGGTGCCTTTGTAGGGGGTGTGTTGCACCTTCTTCCTCAATGCAACCTTTTTCCAAGCCCATTTACTGCCATTTATTAATTAATCAATGATCCAAACACATGTGCACTCTCAATAGTGAATCGATTAAGTTGGGGGGCAATAAGACAATGTCACTTGAACAAAGAGGTCCACATGGTGCCATAGGGTTAACCATGTAAAGCGTTGTAACACACTTGTGTTAGTCTTGTATTCAAGCGGGATATTTATCGTGTTTGATATTGTGCAGATCTTTAATTCTTTCAAGAGAAGCAATTCATCGTTCTTAAGACCTGATTGGGTGAGCATCTAGAAGGTTTATGTTTTAGGCTCTTATCTTTTGCCAACAACCATCCCCCTGAGCCTTCAACCCCTTCTTCCCATGAAATGAGTTACATGCCCTTCTTGGGTCACTAAAGTCAAAGGGCCTAGAAGAGGGCAATATGATGGGAATGTAATGAGCGGAAAGTGGTAAGTATGGTCGGGAATGGTACGACAACCCCTCAAGGGACCCCCAGTCACAAACCTTCCCCAAAGGTTAGCCACTTACTAGGAAATCTATGACACTCACCAAGGTGAAATAGGGTCAAAAGCATAATGTCCAAGCAAGCGTTCTATAATCAAAAGCAACTTAAATACAACATGTTAAAATGCCTCAAATATTAGGGTGATTACCTACCACAATACCTGACTTGTACCGCATGGAGCAAGACCCATCTGCCTTCCAGAAGCTCGCTGGTGTGGTGGATGCACTGACAATTGATCAGAATGTGGTGATTGAGCAGGCTTTCGTATGTGCAAGTGGACATTGCTAGTCATGTGGTCTCTCGACACTCCATCTCCATGTGGTCCGCAACCTGAGGGCCTCGAGACATCATCTCCTTAGTTATCCCACAAAATGGGGATAACAAGGCTTACATTTAGAAGGAGCACTTTAAGGAGAAAGACAAGAAGTTTATGTTGCTCAGATATGGCCGTTATAGTATAATTGAGCATATTAGAGACAACATGTTCAAGTTGGATTACCATCCTGCATGGGTATTTGATGCAAGACCTCCCGTCCTAAAACTCATTAATGCAATCTTCTATTGTCATTTGCATTATAACCCCGAAACAGGGGTTCCAAGGATCGTTTGAGCTTCTCAACCTCGATCAATGACAGGATCGAATTCTCCCTACTGTGTATTTTCTTCAGTCTTCTTGATGCACAACTCGCTTTTGTTTTGCCCTTTTTCTCAGGTGACTGTGATTTTGGAACCACACTCTCCTTTCCTTAAGGCGGCCTTTAGACCTTAGCTCTCCTTCGTCCATTGCTCCCACATATGACCACGAGTGTTATTACAGTGGTGCTGAACCGGTTCTCGTTAATTAGCTCGAAGGATCTTCGCGCCCAATCCACGTGATCGAGGGCTATGACCTCGGCTTAATCCATCAATGCTAACCTCTTCATCACAGATCGACGGTTGTGATTGAATACCATCAATGCTAACCTCTTCATCACAGATCGACGGTTGTGATTGAATACCATCGTGGAGATCGATGGCTAGGAGGGATTGCGGAATCACAAGTTGCACAATGTTTAAACTCGTCGACGAGTTTTGCAATGGCTGTTAAACCACAGATCGATGACAACCGTTGATCTGCTGGTCGATGAGATCGACGGTTCTGTTGGATTGCGGAGTCTGAACTTGCACAGGCCTTAATTCCGAACCCGATCTCCCCAATTGCTTTCCGTCGTTGATCTGCTCTTCGTTGATTCGACATTTCGGACTTGATCAATCGTTGACTTATTGATCGGACGGTTCAAATATGTCCTTCCCAATCATCCGACAACTACTGTACTTTGACCTTCCATGTACGCTGTGAGTGTTCTCTCTTCTGATCTAAGGGTCACGAATGAGCTTGAACCTTCATCAAACAGTTCCTGTTGCTCTCACCTTCCTGAGGTTTGTACACTGCACAACGTTCTTCTGCAGGAACCTTGATAAGCTTTTCTTCAGAGCTTCATTCCACCATGGCTGCACGAACCCTCTAAACCTCAAGCCTACTCAATTTCGAATGGACGAGGATTATCAATTCTTTACAGTGATTGATGATCGCTGGGACGCTTCTGCGATCTGATTTAGTTTACAGGATGCACCGAGACTTTACCATGAGAGTTTTCCTCCTTAACAATTACACACAATTTAACATACACAAGTTCTTCAATCCTGAGACAAAGGTTCGTTTAACTTCCACAGAGACATTCAATGCACAGATATTCTTGAACATAGCTTTTACATTCATCAATTGTACACTTGCTGTACATACAATTACACAAGCTCGTTGGCCTTCCTTTGCCTGGATCAAATCAACAAGCTTCAATCCTAGCTCTCTCTTTGATCGGCCCAACCTTTGGCTGATTCCTCATTCAATTGGCCACACTTAATGTAATGAAGGCTTACAATATTTGTACAAAAGGATTCTGCAACCATTTCTGGTTCAGATCCACAATCCACTCAACAATATCCTAAGAATCCTCTAGATCCACAAAATCATCAACCAAATCCTAAGTCTAGGACTCACAATCCCTATGAGATCTAATATCTCCTAAGAGCTCTCAACCCTCATGTTCTCATACATTCGAGAACAATTACATTTTAATCCTCACACACATTACATTCTAAATTCCCCAAAACATAGAAAACACATTAAATCATGCTTATGGAACCTAAATGAAAGACCCCTTAGATCCCTGTCGAATGTACAAAATTTGGAAGGCATGATGCATTTGCATTAGACTCCCAAGGTTGAAAACATTCATGATCTCTTGATCATGTGATTTCATATGCTGATGAAAACCTACAGGGTCCCAAACCTTAGTTTGTAGTTGTCCAATTGCTTTGCACCTTTGCTGTTGCTGCATATCGGTTGCCTTCTGGTTCATTTTCCTTCCTTCAATCAATTTCAAATTCTGATTGATCATCCCTTCTGCTGTCAACTTCCTCCATCTGGACTGCCTCATCACTAAGTTCCACAATTCCTCAATCACAAAATCAATTTTTGCTATCCCCTGCAATCCTTGATTGCTTCCAATAACATCTTCTTAGGCTAAGCATCATTGCTTTTGTCTGCTGTTGTTGCTATCCTTTGGCTGTATTACACCTTCACTTGCATATCTTTGACTACTCTCCAGATTTTGAGAATACTCACATATACAATATTTCACATCCCCTAATTCTACTTTTAACCTATGGAATCTTTCTTGCAAATTCTTCTCTTTAATTTGACTAAAGCAACCAATTAAAGACAAATGCTTCATACCTTCACTTACCATATTAGCAACATCCTTATCAGTCAATGTCATCATTGCTTCCCTATACTCTTTTGTAGCCCAATGCAACATTTCCTCAACAGAAATATCTTTAAGCCAATCCACTGCCTCACTTATGTCTTCAACAATGTCCATACCTTGAACATCCTTCTCATTGTTTTCATGAAACAATGTTGCCTGTATAACATAATTGTGAATATGCCTTTGACAAGACAATTCTTTCTTCACCCTATCCTTGGAAGATTTCCAATCTTCATAACCTGCGTTCACACACCAATTATCGGATTGAACATTATAAAATTCTGTTGTTGCCATCCTCATCATGGATTTTCTTGGGTTTTTTGCTAAAGTTTTATTGTCTCTGTCTACTTGAGACAATGCTACCATCACATCATCCTTTAGTGCTTGACCATCTACAAACACACTTTCTTGTAATTCCTTGCAGTTCTCCATACATTAAATGGAGTTACCAATACCATCATTGAGCATCATTCTCTGCTCGGGTTCACACCAGTGAACTTCCTCATCTTCATCCATTTCCTCAATAACATCCATGTCTTGTGTTGTTGTCATGCTTTCAAAAAACATATGTCCACCTTCTCCAAACTGCATGGCAGTCCCATCTAGCTATCCAATTTCTTCCCTTGCAGTCACAGACAATGGATTATCATAACAATAAAATTTATGAGGTCTCATATCCTCATCCAAACCCTTTGTTAACACATCATTATTATGCTGATCTGAAGTTTAAACTCCTCAACGAGTCCATGAGACTTTTTGCAAACCTCCCTTGTCCTTCATATCCTTCTCTAAGGATATCTCCTTCCTCAGATTCACAATAAACAACCTGCATCTTAAACTTAGATGCTCAGAGTTTTTCTCTCAACCTTGTAACCATCCTTTGTCTTAGCATTCACCTGCAGTGAATGCCATCTCACCTCCTTCCTTCTTATAGTCCAACCTTGTCTTTGGTCCTCTTCTTGTCACTCTAGTAGCATTATCATAACATCTAAATTTGCCTTTATCTCAACAAATTCTTTGTCAAACTCCTTTTGATTCATCCCTTGAATAGGATTTGCTTTGGTATGCTTGCCGTGGCTTCCTTCATGACAATCAATAGTCATCTTCCTCTCCTTCTTATGTGGAATCTCCTTGCCCACTTTTGAGCTGCAACAAGCCTCCTTCATCTTTCTGTAACAAGTCTCCTCTTGTTACCAATGCCACGTCATCCTGTTGGCATTCTCTTGGTTCTCTGCAATAGAACCCTCACTTTCCTCTAAGAACTTATGCTGTTCTCTCTCTCAACAATTTACTTTGCTGTCTTTGCCACATGCATTACTCTGCTTCAGTCTTCACCCTCCTACAACTTCCCTGCTGTACTATGCTACTATGACCTGCATTAAGAATACACTTCCGACCAATTTAATTTGGCGTTGGCTAAACGTTCTACCTTTTGGGTTTTCTGACAGGAATTGGTCGGAATCCGACAATGTAAATTTGGACAAAATCTCCATTTTTTGTTGTTTAAATTGCCTTTCTGAATGCATAAATGGATTCAGCGTGCTGAAAAACCCCTGTGGCAGTCGGATTATACAAACTTAGCCACTCAAATCTGCAGATCCAACCATTCATCACCGGATTTCGGGCAAAATCAAACGAAAAAAGTGGTTAGAAAACCCCTAAAAGGTTGAATGTTTCGACTACTACATTTAATTTACCAAATTTTACCTGTGAGATCTTTTCCATGATCTCCTTCCTCCTTTTGGCTGGAAATTTATTCTGTCTCTGTAACTCTGCAATCCCTCTATAAAAAAATTTCAGGGTTTTTTCTCTTTCAAGCTCAACCTCTGCAATATCACTTGCTCTTTTAGAACACAATTGTTCTTTTATTACAACCCTTAACTGCCTACTACTATCAGTTCCTTCAGCTTGTTTTAACCCGCAACAACTCAAAACTAGAGTTAGAATTAAAACACACCATCAGTCTTCAAGATCTCTGTATGATCTTGTTCCACCATTCATCTACACTTGAATGTACAATTTCCATTTAACCATGCCTATGTTTGTGAGATTTTAAATATGATCCTCTCTCCCTTTCTTTGCAATGTCTCTGTCAATTGCGCACAAAGCACACTTGCTTTGTCTTCCTTGCTCTATCAGACTTTACTGTCTGATCTCCTTTTCCTCCCAAAGAGATTTTACTCGCTCTGATACCATTTGATGCACGACCTCCCGTCCTAAAATTCATTAATGCAATCTTCTATTGTCATTTGAATTGTAACCCCGAAATAGGCGTGCCAAGGATCGTCTGAGCTTCTCAGCCTCGATCACTAACATGATCGAATTCTACCTATTGTGTATTTTCTTCAATCTTCTCAATGCACAACTCCCTTTTGTTCTGCCTTTTTTCTCAGGTGATTGTGATTTTGGAACCACACTCTCCTTTCCTTAAGGCGCCCTTTAGACCTTAGTTCTCCTTCGTCAACTGCTCCCACATATGACCACGAGTGTTATTACAGTGGCGCTGAACTGGTTCTCGTCAACTAGCCCGAAGGATCTTCACGTCCATTCCATGTGACCGAGGGCTATGACCTCGGCTTAATCCGTCAGTGCTAACTTCTTCATCACAGATCGACGACCGTGATTGAATACCATCGTGGAGATCGATGGCTAGGAGGGATTGCGGAATCACAAGTTGCACGATGTTTAAACTCGTCGACGTGTTCCGCAATGGCCGTTAAACCTCAGATCGACGACAACCGTCGATCTGCTGGTCGATGAGATTGACAGTTCTGTTGGATTGCGGAGTTTGAACTTGCACGAGCGTTAATTTCGAACCCGATCTTCGCAATTGCTTTCCGTCGTTGATCTGCTCTTTGTTGATCCGACGGTCTGATCAATCGTTGACTTATTGATTGGACGGTTTGGATCTTTCCTTCTTAATGATTCGACGGGTACTGTACTTTGACCTTCCACGTATGCTGTGAGTGTTCTCTCTCCTGATCCAAGGGTCACGAATGAGCTTGAACCTTCATCGAACGGTTCTTGTTGCTCTCACTTTCCTGAGGTTTGTACATTGCACAACGTTCTTCTGCATGAACCCTGATAAGCTTTTCTTCAGAGCTTCATTCCACCATGGCTGCGTGAACCCTCTAAACCTCAACTCTACTTGATTTCAAATGGACGAGGATCACCAATCCTTTACAATGATTGATGATCGCAGGGACACTTGTGCGATCTGATTTAGTTTACAGGATGCGCCAAGACTTTGCCCTGAGAGTTTTCCTCCTTAACAATTACACACAATTTAACATACACAGGTTCCTCAATCCTGAGACAGAGATTCATTTAACTTCCACAGAGACATTCAATGCACAGATCTTCTCGAACAAAGACTTTTACATTCATCAATTGTACACTTGCTGTACATACAATTACATAGGCTCACTGGCCTTCCTTTGCCTGGATCAAATCAACAGGCTTCCATCCTAGCTCTCTCTTTGATTGGCCCAAGCTCTAGCTTGATTCCTCATTCAATTGGCCACACTTAATGCAATGAAGGCTTACAATATTTGTACAAAAGGATTCTGTAACCATTTCTGGTTCAGATCCACAATCCACTCAACAATATCCTAAGAATCCTCTAGATCTACAAAATCACCAACCAAATCCTAAGTCTAGGACTCACAATCCCTATGAGATCTAATATCTCCTAAGATCTCTCAACCCTCATGTTCTCATACATTCGAGAACAATTACATTTTAATCCTCACGCACACATCATTCCAAATTCCCCAAAACATAGAAAACACGTTAAATCATGCTTATGGAACCTAAATGAAAGACTCCTTAGATCCTTGCCGAATGTACAAAATCTGGAAGGCAGGATGCACCTGCATCAGTGTTCATCTAGTCTTGAATGCAGATTGATTAAAGTTCTACAAGTCATCAATGCTGGATGGTGACGAGGAAGAATCTATGGTGCTTGCACTTGAAGAGTTAAGTTGTTGAAGTTGTCGTAAAGTTGGAAGCAAACATATCTCTATAGTGTAAAGAGCAAGCAACCAAGTAAGGAACCCCGAAAATTTAACATATTGGGACAAAAGGATAGTCCCCTCAAGCCAATGAATGGTACACCTTCTTCAACTTAAGTTTTCTCAATTCCTAGGATAGGTGTTAGGGACCAACAATTCCTAGGAGGAGATGTTTGACCTGAAAAATAGTCATAGATTGATTAAGTCCTTGATTGAATGAATGGTGCTAGAATATGTGTAAGTAGGAGTGCACGTGGTAGTTTATCTCGTGGGTGTAGCATAGTGGTAGGTTCAGTTGTGCTTTGGACGTGCTTATATCCTATTGCGTGGTCCCAATATTGTGATCTAGGTGCATGCTTATGGTCTCATGTACGGACAACTTAATTTGACACACGTTCTGATGTGGATGGACAACTCGACACATCGTTACAATGGTATCCCAACAATTATAATGGATCAATATCTTCTTTGTCTCTATCTCTTCATCTTCTTGACGCGGTATACTAATGTATTGTCAGATATGAACATACATGATGTGAAACACTTTGTATTTCCTTGTTGTATTCTTGTTTATACACCGATTCCTAATTGTGAAGGGGTTCATTTTAGTGTGGATGGTGTATTAGTCATAGTTGGCTGATAGATATATAGATGTATTGTAAAGCTTCGTGTTGTTCATATCATTGTTGTACATGCATCTTAATTTAATGAGTTTATAGTCTGCCCAATTCTTCTTGTCAATTGTGTGTGCTGCTATATGGATTCATTTCTATTTATCTGAGTTAGCTTTGATGATTGTCTTTCCATAATCAAATGACAATGTATGTAAGATAATTTTATTGCAGTTGTTGCTTTGAATGTGCTAATTCCGCTAGTCACACTGTTTTAGATCAACTTCTCCAATCTAATATTCTCTATGGAAAGAAAATATGGTATATCACTGATAGATAAGATTCCTTACAAGAGAGGGGGAATTCCCTATCTGTTCAAAAGAGGAATAAAGCTGTAATTTGTGACCCAAGTTACCTTTATATGGTGATTATGCTCTTATCTAGCTAATAAACTAGTTATCTATTTGAGGCTCTATCATTTGTTTGCTTACCTAAGATCTTCTATTGTACACTTCTTTTGCGTTATCCTGCTGCACTCTTTGTAGTCCTGCTCTCTTTGTTGTTTTTTTTTCATATGAGATATGATAGATATGTTATTACAATGGTGAGTGTTCCATATATAGAGAACATATGGTGACCATCCATGAAAGGATGCATTCGTTGGATAATCAATAACTATTTATTATTATCATTTACTTATTATATATATTATTTAATAATCAATAATTATATTATTAATTATTGATTTAAGAGAATGTCTTCCCGATGTTGTCCAAACATCAACACTCCCTCTCAACGAGGAAGACATTCTGCATCATGTCAAGCTTGTCTCTGAAGTATACAAACTTCACCCTAGACTCATGACACTTGTCTGTCAGTCTTGGGAGATGTCTCTTTCCCACCTGAACTGAGGAGAAATTCCTTCCGTGACTCTCCCTCTGAGCCAATTGACTCTCTCTGAGATCAGGCTCACTCTGGGTCCACATGTAATAACATATAGCATCTTCAGTCTTTATCATTCCTTGTCAAATCACCATGACTAGGACAAAGACAACACCAGGATCTTTCACCATAGGTACACACCTGTGAGTGAATGTCATCTTGATGCTAACTGACACGTGGAACACACTTCAAGCACCTTGAGTCCATATTATTCCTTGTCATTATCAAGGAAGGACTACGCCTAGGAAGGACTACGCCTAGGCCCATTTACACATGAGACTCCTTCTCATGTATCACGAAACCATCTGGTTGCTCGATGTATACTTCTTCCTCAATCTCTCCATTGAGAAAGGTTGTCTTTACATCCATCTGATGTACTCTCCAACCCATGGATGTTGTAGGGGAAATAATCATCCGGATAGAAGTGTATCGAGCAACATGAGAAAATGTCTCCTTATAATTTATTCCCTCCACCTGAGAGAATCCTCTAGAAACAAATCTCATTTTGTGCCTCTCGATGCTCCCATCAACTGTGTGTTTGATCTTGTAGATCCATTTGGAAGTCACTACAGACTTCCCCTCAAGTCTCAGAACAATATCCCACACATCATTCTTCATGATGGATTGATACTCCTCCATCATGACATCTCTCCATATTGGATGAATAGTTGCCTCCTCATAACAGGAAGGCTCAAAATGAATGATGTGGCTCATAGCTGCGACATAGCATGAATATCTCTGAGGTCTCTTGCTCACTCAAAAGGTACCACGAGGAGCTGCATATCCTTCTGCCTCCTGCAGAGTCTGACGAACCCATGTAGGTCTCTTTCGACCTACTGCAATATCTCTGCGAACATCAACTGGAGCTACATGATCAACAAGATCAATTGGATCAATCTCCATGTGAGATCCTCTAGATCTCTTAAAGTATACCTCCTCCTCAAAGGTAACATCTTTGCTAACCTCAATCTGTCTCTGACCAGGGATGTAGATCCGGTATGCCTTCGAAGACTCATTGTACCCCACAAATGTACCCTTTCTGCCTGAAGGGTCTAGCTTGATCCTTTTCTCCTTAAGTGCATGAATGTATACTGGACACCCAAATATCCTAAAGTGTCCAACCTCGGGATTCACTCCGGTGAAGGCCTCCTCGGGCGTCATGTTCCTCAAAGTCTTATGAGGACTTCTGTATTGAACATTCACTGCAGTCATGGATGTCATTGCCCACATAAACATAGGTAAATGCTGATCATGCTAAGTCATCTTGGACCATGCTTGATATATTGAGGTTCCCTCATGAAACTGATGTCTTAGGAAGTTGAAAAACATCAACACTCCCTCTGGAGCTGGAGGTGACTCCTCCTCTGTCTCTGCTCCCTCTGACACTGAAGGTAGCTCTTCCTCCTTCTCTAGAGGTAACTCAATCTTTGCTCCCTCTGGATGTAGTACCGCTTCCCTCTCTAGGAGTGCCTCTACATACACTGGAACTGCTGCCATGCCTGCTTCCTCAACATCTCATGGCTCGACTCATGTACTGGGACTACTACACCTGCTCCCTCTGAGTCTCATAATGTGTTTGCCTCCTCTACTAGATCTACCATAGTTGTGCCACAGTCGGTCTTGACTCGCTGTATCCATGATCATTGGAGCTGTCTCTGCTATCTGGCATGGTCCCGTCTTGGGAGGTACATTGCTCCTAGAGACTTCCTATCTCTGAGCATCATGTCTGGCAATGTCTCTCCTTGATATCATGTTGGAAGGTCTTGCCCTCCATGTCTGTCTCCTGCGACAGTCATTATGGCTCCTTCTAAGAGCTATTACCTGTAGGCTCTGACCTTCTTGGAACAAGAAACAAGAACAACAATAAGCATCGCCTAGAGAAGATCAATTTATCTTGTGCATGTCTTCTACTATGACCAACTTACATCCATCATATACTTGATGTCATACGGCTACCAACACACACCCATCATATACTCGATGTCATACGGCTAACCATGTTGATTTTCTAGTGTTAAATTAGACAAGCACAATTTTCCGCAAGTGGTAATTACTTCCAATGATATACAATATTACTTTAGTAAACACTAGACCATCACTAAGTAACTCTGAAAATTTCAACTTCTTAGTCTCTTCCTTAGATCACTTATCTCACGTGTGAGAGAGAACAAATATGTGTCTATTGTTGTGTCTTTCAAGTGTCTTTTTATAGTAATATTAGATTGATAAAAAAGAGACACGTCTCTTTGAAAATTAAATTGAATTTTCTTTCTTATAAATAGTTGGAGAATACCTCCCGTAACTACCCAAAGATTAATTTGGTTATAATCCATCCACATAGTATTTGACTTTGTTAAATTGTTCCTTCATAATTCATGTGATTCTTTGCATAAATATAGGTAGAAGTAAATATGCAGTACATTCCTCATATTTAGGTATTTAGACATTTTTACTAGAAATTACTGCCCACCATAATTTATGGAATTCTTTCTATAATTTAGGTAGGAGTAAAAAGTAAATATGTTGTACATAGAGATTGTAACAACCCCATAAATTTATCACTCCGAACATTTTACTCTACTCTCATTTTCCTGGGCCCTCCTATGAAGGAGTCAAGCCCAGTCCCGCTCCGATGCCATGTTGTTTTTTCTTCATATGAGATATGATCAATATGTTATTACAATGATGAATGTTCCATATATAGAGAACATATGGTGACCATCCATGAAATGATGCATCCCTTGGATAAACAGTAACTATTTATTATTATCATTTACTTATTATATATAGTATTTAATAATCAATAATTATATTATTAATTATTAATCTAAGAGAATGTCTTTCCGATGTTGTCCAAACATCAACACTCTTGTCGCACATTCATACTTAACTTTTCTTGGGTGATGCTCTTGCATCACTATGTGAAGGGTGGCTTTTCAGATCCACATGGGGTCTTTTCTGAAGGCATTCTTCTAATTATGGTTCCTCATGCCCCACTACCCTTGATCACAATTTGAACCAAACTTATAGTTATTCAACCCAACCTCTTAGCAAATGCTTGTATTTACCTGTGAACCATTACCTACTTTTGATTGGGATCTTAATCTTTGAGCAAATACTTCCACATTTACCCATGAACTTTTAGATGTATTAATGAGGTAGTCAGTGCAAATCGTGCAAATCGTTGGCTTGTAACGTATAAAACATATAATTCATAAAAGTAGAAACTAAAGGGCACTTGTTCAAATCCACTGCCTGTGATCACCTGAGGATAAGAAATAAAACAGTCTTTGATAAAATATTTTGGCTATTTGCAGGGAATAACGTTGCCAGGGTATATATATATATATTTTAAGAATCTGTGATTTTGTAATGTCATGGTTCATTAGGCACTTTTACCTGGGGGGAGCATGTATAAAACTTTTAAATTTTAGTTTTGATTCTGTGTTTTTAGCTCACTGAATAGTTTTGGCGAATCTTAAAATTTGATCCGACACAGATGATAAAAGAGCCTATCAAATTCTCTTTCAAATATGTGATGCCTTCACCTTAGAATAGACACTGTATAGATTATCAGTTTGTGATTGGTGCTCTTCATGAATTTTGTTTTGTCCGTGCTCATAGAACAATGATTCACTTCTATTATTGCTTTGTCAAAACAGACCTTTTCAAGTTAGGTGGTTGAACTTTCAGAAATATTATTTTGCTGTGAAAATGTCAACGACTCTGAATTTAATTTGTGTGTGGGGCCGAAATTTTTTATATTTGTTGTGCAATGCATTGCTTTTGACGGTCTTTCACTCTATAGAATGAGGGTATGTCCTTGTCAGTACTGTGTGATGCACCAAACTGTTGGCAAAGCATAGAAGCTGCTACCTGGTGGTGTTAAGATTTATTTTTCACCACACCTTGGGATCACAATAGTTTGAACTGAGGGCTGCTGTTGGTTGGCTGCCATGTGTTCAACCATTAATTACTGGATATTTTGAAAGGTGTTTAGGAGCATATATCCAGTCATTTATGTATGTTCCCCCTTAACCATTTAAATGTAATGGAATATTCTCTTATCAGTGGTTGATGCGACGCCAGATAGTTCCTCTTCTACCACTGCTCCACTAGGCTGACCTAGTGACAACTTGTAGAACTTTATTTTTCTATTTCTTTTTCCTTTAGCTGTGATGCAGTACATATACTTTTGTGTATTTTTTTAGTTTATATTTATGCTTTTGCAGTAGCCTAGTGCACTCCTGTAGGTCTTACACTGATTGTACTTCCCAGTTCCATTGACCCACCTTTCTGGTTATTTGTTGGACATTAATAAAATGATGTTATCTCATTAATGTAATCTTTTCAGGTATGTCCAACCCAGTTATGTTCAAAAGCCAGTTGCAGGAGTATACACAGAAGCATTCTCTTTCTGCACCTATATATGAGCATTTAAAGGAAGGACCTTCCCATGAACCAAATTTTACAGCCACTGTAATTGTCAATGGAATAAGATATGATTCCCCAACAGCTTTTCGTAATCGCAAAACTGCAGAGCATGCAGCAGCTCAAGTTGCTCTTAAGGAATTGGCAAACACAGCAAATGGAGGAGGAGGCATTCCTAACCCAGTGGTAAGCTTCGTTTTTTATCCTCTTCACTCTTGAAGAATTTTCTCTTTTTTTTCTTATTTATGGGAAGTGAGTGAGTCTTTCCATAAATATGTGCCATCAAGGATGTAAATGATGATTATTTGCGTAGGAATTTTAACAGTGCAGTTTTGCCTAATGACTTCTCTAGTATAGATTAGTTGAATGACATGGATTGTTTGTTGCTTTTTGTTACCCTGTGGCTCTTCTCCACTCTTTAAGAATATTCTCTTCTTTTCTTATTTTTGGGAAGTGAGTCTTTCCATAAATATGTGTCACTTAGATAGATGCTTACTTATGATGTACTATTTTTGCTCTTAGCATTTATAAGAGTTGCTTTTGCACTCCCACATTGTACTCACACGGGACATATCTTTTTAGTCCCATTGACGTAATCTTGTGGTCACTTGTTGGACATTAATAAAATTATCTTATCTTATCTTATATATACTGTAATTAAGTCCTTCCCTACCTATGTATTTCACTCCATATATATAGCTTTTATCCCAAGTGTGTATTAGATCATATTTTGCCTCTTCCTAGTCTTATCTCTTGATGAGGTGTTGGTATGAGAGCAAGTCTAGCTCAAGAGGTGGTTACACCCATGTACTATATATTTGTATCATTGGTGTGAATATAATTGAATGGGTTATGCCTTCTTTGCCATTTCTTAAGATTTTTATTGTTTGTATGAATGTTAATTGTTATTTAGAGCTATATATTTGTATCATTGGTGTGAATATAATTGAATGGGTTATGCCTTCTTTGCCATTTCTTGAGATTTTTATTGTTCGTATGAATGTTAATTGTTACTTAGAGCTTCATTTCTTTCAATTGGTATTAGAGCTATCCATTAGATCGCCGAACAATGCAACTCTCTATGAGTTTGACCAAAAAATAGATAGAAAGCCATGTTTTTCATGGTTGAATGATCCTCGTGATTAAATCTGCCAAAGAGAGTGTGTTCTCTGCTGCATGTGGTCAGTTATCAATTCAAGGAGCACAACCATCAACAACAAAGTCTCACACTAGAAGAAGTCTTTTGTGACCTAGATTCACATGGGATTTGATTTGTTCATAGGATTCTTCTGAAAAATTCTTCCATTACTGTTACAAATCAAGATCAGCCTATAAGCTATGACAAGGATGATTTCTGCTAATTGAAGAATGGGCCAATGGTAGAGGAGGAGAGGCACGACAAAAGAGAATAGATCCTTGCTTGTTTGGGCAACCATAAAATCTCCATATTTGGCATCTACCACCATCCTTCCTACTTATTGCTTCCCAAAGATGAAACTGGCAAAGAGCGGATCATTTGGCAAGTGTAGATTGCATAGTAGATTGCTAACAAAGAAGGCACATCAAAACTAGAAGCAAGAATCAATTGGCAGATTATTCCTCAGATCACAAGAACCAAATTCAATAGCACAACTCGACTTCCATGGTAACTTCCATGTGTTTGTAGGTCATTCTCCAAGGAAAACAGAACTCTATAAAGGTTCCCCATCCTTGTGCATGTTTGCTCATGAAGAGAAAATCATTGTTGAAAGAGCAAATAAAGAGATCACACGCTAATGATTAATATCAACCTCTAGATCTCATGCATGTATGCAAGGGAACTTTAGAAGCTTTGATCGCTAGTCAAAATCTTCTTTGATGAATCATTGGTGAGGATGAGATCACTACATAACACACCTAACTAGTAGCAAAAGCAATGAATGAGCAATAACAAAGAGAAATTAGAGAAGTTATTAGCACTTTGTCTGCCATGAAGACAATTGCACAAAAATGACGCCAAGCTAGTGAACATGCACAATAAACTCCGAAGACACCTACAAGATCATACAACAACAATTGTCCACTAATGGAAAGTGATAGATCTAGAAGGTTGCAACAATCAGATCACTAATCGAAACAATAAGGTTGTTGATGTGGCAATGGGAATTGCTTTACAATGTTTTCATAGAATTGATGTGCTTATTAATAACATCGGCTTCAGAGGTAATGCAAATTCTTTCCTAGATTTGAAGGAGAGTGAATGGAATAAGGTGTTGATGACAAATTTGATATTGTGCTTGGTTGGTGTCCAAGATAGTTGGAAAGCACATGCCTAAAGCAAAGCGTGGTGGTCTTAATAAAAGTGTAGCAGTCAACCCTAGCACACAACAAAGCAACCAAGAATTGCAAGTTGGAAAGATAAAGGGGCACAACAATCCAAAGACAATTAGGTAATCATTTGGTTTTGTTGAGGAGTATATTTCAAGGTTTAAAACCTTGAAGTTGGACATTATTCAAGCAAGAGGAAAAGGAAAATCAGATTCAAAACTTGTAAGTATGGTTCTGAATAATCTCTCTCTGGCATTCAAATCTTTTGATCCTATATTCTCCACTATTCCTTTATTTGTCAAGAATCTTGCAACTTCTCTTTCGGAAATCTAACACATAAAGAAACCAAGATAACTTGAAAGAGTTCTCTGTATTGTGTATCATAACGAGAAAGTGAAAGCTTTTTTATATAGGATTACAAGCAAGTTGATTCAATCCACTTTATGAATGTGGGATTGATCGATAAACACAATTAAGTGAAATAAGACATAAAAGCATAAAATAAACTAAAGTCGAATTGACTTTATTAATGCCCAAGTCTAATATCTAATTGACCATTATAAGCTAATATTTACTTTAACACTTTACCTTAATGGTCAATCTACTAACTACACCAAGATTATCTTGGAATTTTACATATTTTTCAGGACCCAAAAATTTGGTGAGAATGTTTACAGTTTGGTCCTCCGTGGGACAATACTATAGCTCGATAGATCCATCCTCTACAAGCTGTCTGATGAAGTGGCAATGTACATCAACATGTTTGATATGCTTGTGGAAGACTGGATTCTTGGCAAGTTTGATCACCCCTTGATTGTCACATAACATGGGTGTTGGCTTTATTTGTTGCATCTACATATTTGAAAGCATCCTCTTGAGCCAGACTACCTCACATGCTCCTTTCGTTGCTCCTCGATATTTTTCCTCTGTCGATGAAAGGGCTACTGCATGCTGCTTCTTGCTGGTCCATGTGACTACACCCGTGCTAAGGCTGAGAACATATCCAGAAGTGGATTTCCTATCATTGACAAAACCTACTTGATCTGAATCTGTATACCCATACAATCGAGGGCCTTTGATTCTGCTGTATAGAATGCCAAAGTCAAGTGTCCCTTTTACATATCTCAACACTTGCTTAGCTACAGTCCAGTGCTCTACCTTTGGCACTATCATGAATTTGGAAATGAAGTTCATAGGGAAACTCAAATCAGGTCTAGTGGCTGTAAGATATATCGAGCTATCCACTCGTTGCCTGTATACTAACTCATTAACTGCCTTAGAGTCAGTCTTGGTCGAAAGTTTCATCCCTTTTTCCATAGGTGTAGACATGATTTTGCAATTTGTCATTCTGAACCTGTCAAGCAAACTCTTGGCATATTTTGTTTGTGAGACAAACACGTTATTACTTGTTTGCCAAACTTCTACCACCTAGACAATAGTGTAGGAGACCTAGCTTAGTCATGTCAAAAGTTTTTCTTATATTGGATTTGATCTATTCTATAGCACTTTCCTCATTACTTGTAATATTGATATCATCTACATATATGACCAGAAGGATGATATCATTATCAACTCTTTTGGCAGACATATTGGAATCTGAAGGATGTTGCTGGAACCCTTGTTCATCCAAGTATCTTTCAATCTTTATGTACCATGCCCTTGGTGCCTGCTTCAAACCATATAGAGCCTTCTTCAGTCTGTAGACTAGATGGTCCTTCCTCAAAGCCTGGAAACTTTGTGTTTGATACATGTAGACCTCTTCTTGCAGATCTCCATTGAAGAAGGTACTCTTCACGTCCATTTGATGGACCTTCCAGCCAAAATGTGCTGCCACGGCTATAACAAGTTGGATGGTGCTTGTTATCATAGGCTTTGTACTCCTGCAAAGCCCTCCACAAGATGCCAATCTTGTTTAACAACTAGAAGTATTTGTTGTTGATGTTTGGACAACATTCGAAAGACATTCTCCCAGATCAATAATTTAAAATATAATTATTAATTAATAATAATAATAATAATAGTAATAATAATAATAATACTAATAGTTATTATAATTATTAGAGATGGATCCTTTCATGGATGGTCACCATATGTGCTTTTAGGTTCTCTATATATTTGGCACATTCATCATTGTAATAATGAATCTCATATCTATGATAGAATCTCTGATATCATCTCATATACAATATTATCTCTTATAATATCTCATCTAAAAACTCAACATGGTATCAGTGCAAGACTGGGCTTGACTCCCTCACAGGGGGGCCCAGGAAAATGAGAGGAGAGTAGAGTGTTGGGAGTATTTATGGGGTTGTTACATTCTCTATGTACAACATATTTACTTTTTATTCCTATCTAAATTATAGAAAGAATTCCATAAATTATGGTGGGCAGTAATTTCTAGTAAAAATGTCTAATTACCTAAATATGAAGAATGTACTGCATATTTACTTCTGCCTATATTTATGCAAAGAATCACATGAATTATGGAGGAACAACTTAACAAAGTCAAAATACTATGTTGATGGATTATAACCAAATTAATCTTTGGGTAATTATGTGAGGTATTCTCCAACTATTTATAAGAAAGAAAATTAAATTAAATTTTCAAAGAGACGTGTCTCTTTGGATCAATTTAATATTACTATAAAAAGACACTTGAAAGACACAACAATAGACACACATTTTTTCTCTCTCACACGTGGGAAGTGCTCTAAGGAAGAGACCGAAGTTTCTAAGTAGTTGAAGTTTTTTGAGTGTAATTACTTAGTGATGTTCTAGAGTTTACTAAAGAGATGCTTTTTGTTGTTCTTGTTTCTTGTTCCGAGCAGGTCACAGGTAATAGCTCTGAGAAGGAGCCATAATGATGGTCGCAGGAAGCAACATGAAACAAGACTGTCCAAACATAGAGTTGTGCACATCCATGTAATGAAGAGGGAGAGGAGGTCAACACATGTAGAAGGAGCAGATGACTCCAAAGACTATATAGCCTCAGAGGGAGTCAAGCTTCAGAGGGAGCATGCAGACTCAAAGTGGGCCTGATCTAAGAGAGAGTCAGTTGCTTAGAGACTTTCATTAAAAAAAGATCCCTCTTCAGATTCAGATTCAAATGGGAGAGACGTCCTCTAGGACTGATAGACAGGAGGCTAGACCTTGAGGAGATACGAGACCCCCTGGAGAGGATTTCCTTGTTTCTGTGAAGGAAGCCAATCAAAAGGACTGGGATGTGGACCTTTTAACCTTGATTCCGAGACATGATGCAGAACGGAGCTGTGCAACTCCAGTACACATCCACAGATGAGTAGCATCAGGCAGACATTCTCCTCAAGCGGTCATGATGTTTTGACCGAGGAGAATGGTACATTCACTCACAGGATTAATCATGCTGATTTGGCTAGTGGTGAATGACACAGGCATAGTCTTTCTCCTTAGTCATGCTGATTTGACAAGGAGTGGAAAAGACTCGAGGTGCTGATGTTTCTCTAGGTGGCTGCATCGAGCAGACATTATCCCAGAGTGGTCATGCTGATTTGACTGAGGAGAATGATACATTCACTCACAAGATTAGCCATGTTGATTTGGCTAGTGGTGAATGGCCCAGGGCGTTGATGTTCTCTAACTATTAGCATCGGGCAGACATCCTCCCAAAGGGGCCATGCTGAATTGGCCGAGGATGATACATTCACTCACAGGATTACCGATGCTGATTTGGCTAGTGGTGAATGGCCCAGGGTGTTGATGTTCTCCGTGTATTAGCATCGGGCACTAGATAACAAGTAAAATCAATTGCTGTTGTAAAATTGCAGCAGTAAACCAGTCTATATCAGCAACAAGTAATTTGCAACGAAAGTAAGAAAATCAGCCCAGAAAATTAGCAATTGTATCTTATAATTTAGCCCTCAACAAGTAGGATAACATCCAATTGCTTAACAATGATTCTTAGCAAGTTTTGCCACAATATTAATTAAATATTCAGCAATTTGTACAAGCCCCAATGGCTGTAGCATTTAATTTATGACAGCAGCAAGTTTACCAATGATTATTCAAAGTGTTGGAGTATAATCAACTTGCCAATGTTGTCATAAAATCAAATTAAGAAAGCATTTTGAAAGAGAGAGAGTTTCTAATTAACTAGAGTTTCAACCATCACTTGCAATCAACAAGACTAGTGCCATTTCTCTTTTCTTGGGCAAATGGAGTCAAGGCAAACACCATGAAAATTTGCAGTGAACTAGTCTGGTTTAGACTACACACATAAAAAATATTGGAATAGTACAAAGAAATCCATGTGGATAATTAAATAAATATATATAAGAATATGAATTCGAATATGAGATGATTACAATGAGAATGAGGGCCTGTTTATATACCCACGTAGGGGTGCCCTTTCGTGAAGAGACGTGACCCTTCATTACGAGGTGTCTCTTCATTAGTAATTATTAATTATTGATTTATATTGATATATTTGTATATATGTTTGTTACATTGCCTTCCCCTTAAGAAATGCTTTGTCCTCAACGCATATTTATGGAAGGCCTTATGTCTTTGCTTGGTTCTTGGTTTCTGAGATTGTTATCGTTGATGATATGAGACGATACAAAATTCTGAGTGCTGAGCATAATTGTTGAACCATAAAAGGATCTGACCATCCTAAATTGATCCTTTGTGGAACGTTGCGCTTATATGATTCCCAAAATAATTTGTTCTCTAATCTACTGGCATCAACATTCTTTTGACAATAGATCACTTGTTTTCCTTCTAAGTGATGTTGATGCTTGGACTGGTTAAAGTGTTTGCTCTTGCTCTTGTGATGTCGATAAGGTGTCTTGGTAGCATGTGTAATGTCCCTTACACACTTATTCAAGGTGAGGGCACAACTTCTGAGGAGGTTTAGTGAGTTGATTTGTCCCATCCAGGGAGAATCCATGGATTCCCTTTCGACCTAGTTGAGAGGAAGGAAAGGCGCATCTATTGCCCAGTTTCTCGTCAGATTTTGACGGAGAAATCATCCGGGGTGCATTTTCCAGCCGTTGAGGGTACGATAGTTGGGGAGGACACATTTGGGACTCTCGAGTGATCATCAGATCAAATCCAGGGAAATCCTTCCGACCCATTTCCCAGTAGCTTAGGGCGCTCAGTTTGAGACCCTTATCAGCCGATTCCGACAGGGGAATAACTAGGATGCAGTTTCCAGCAACAGAGGGGCGCATTTCCCCAGGGGGATCCATCCGAGGTCCAGACATATAAACAGAGGGTCGATTGTTAGTAGATTAGTCACCAGGATTGAGAGGGATTGCAGGGCGCACTGATTGGGACAATTTCCAGGAAGAACCGAGGGGTTTAGCCACTAGGTCGAACTTTCTAGTCTTGCAACAGTTGTCATAGTTCGCAACATATCTTACATCTCATCCATTGATCCCGCAACCTTCTTCTAGTACCAGGTATTATTGTTTTAGTTTGCTTATTGTATTTCGGCTAAGATCCTTTTGGCACTGATCTAGCCGAGTGATTTATTATATTCAGCCGCATTCGACATTGTACTCTGCAGAGATATCATAATATATGGTTTGCAGTCTTTTGTCTCATTTACTATCTGTATGCTCATTCATATGCTGTAAACAACTAACTATCTACACACACATGCGAAAAACATCAAGCATGTAAAAAACACTCAGTTGAAACGCATCCAGAAAACTGTTAAAATTAAGTAGTTGCAAGAGCTATTCTTTGGGAGGATGGCAAAGACCCTAGCTGAGATCTAGGGCCCCCAGTACACTCCTGGGGTTCTTGGTCTGGGACCAAGCAGTTAGAGCCATGGAAAAAGACCCTAGTGAGGGCCCCCAATGTATTGCTGGGGTTCTTGGTCAAGGACCAAGCAATTTGATGGTATAAGTCCCTAGATGTGTTCTAAGGCCCCTGGATGTGGTCTAGAGAATCCTTGCTCAATGCTTGGATTAATCCTTGGTTGTGTACCTTGGTGGATAAGACCCTAGTGGTGATCTAGGGCCCCCAGACATGGTCTGGGGTAGCCTGGTCTGGGACCATGCAGTTCTTGGTTAAGTACCAAGATGAGATGATGTGTGACCTTCTTTTGTCCTGGGATGGTCGATGTGACCTAGGAGTAGTTAAGAAGAAGGGCATGATCACATCATTGACCTTCCTCTTATGCTGCGGTGATAAAAGCTTATAAGTTATCATGAGACTTATGTGGACATTTTTCCATTGAAGAAAAACCCCCTTTGACTTTGTCTTGTTACTGTTGCATCCCCTTGCTTGAGCCATGTCCATCTTAATGTTTATGTGGTTTTGGTCTTTGCTAGCCACCTTGACTTGTTGACTATTCCAATTAATATTTTATGATTAAAATATTAATTGATTATTTTATTGGGTTTTAACCTAACCCTAAAATTAGGGCTATTTTGCTAACCCTAATCTACCTACCAAAACTATAAAAGGAAACCTATCTGCTCGTTCTCTCGTTCATCATTCTTCCTCCAAACTTTCACTTGGTCTGATTTTTGCTACAACCTCTCCTTGTTTCAGTTTGGTATAGTGGTGCAACCTCCTTGGTTCTCTTCTCCTTGTTGGTATAGTGGTGCAACCTCCTTAGACACTTGGTGCGGTTCCCTCCTTGGATCTCTTATCTGCTTGCTGATTAGGGTGCAACCTCCTTGGACAGTTTGCTTGATGATTAGGGTGCGGCCTCCCTGGACATTTTGCTTGCTGATTCGGTTCTCTTGCTGAGTTAGGGTGCAGACTCCTCTTTGGAGAGCTCTCTTGCTGAGTTAAGGGTGTAGACTCCTCTTTGGACAACTCTCCTTACTGGTATAGGTTACAACCCCTTCCTCTCCACTTTTCCAAGCCTGTCGCTACCTTGTGCCATCTGTTGCTGCCGCTGTGTCCTTTCCAGTTTGCTGCTGATATGTTTGTGCTGCTGCTGTCACTTGTGCATGATACCTAGTCTACAACCTTTAGGGTTTGTTGAAACAACCCTAAATCTATTACCAAAATCTGCCTATTGCTGTAGCAGTCCCTCTTCTTGGACAAAACTTTGTTCGGGCTGCTAGTGGCTTCTTTTCAGCCTCTAGTTTGGATAGTTATGTCTTTGTTTCAACCCTGTACTTGATGAGTGGTATGCTGGTTGGTTTTCTATTATCTACCTAAAGTTCTTCTTGGAAAAACTGTTCACAAAAATCATGATGAGATCTACCCCTGAGGGTTTGATCTATGACCATTATAGCTTTTTCTGAGCATACAGAAAAGAGGACAACGACAAGCACATCAGGTAAATCTGATCTTTGTTTTTGCTAAGGTAATGTTCAGATTTGTTCCTTGTTTTTGCTACTGTAATGTTCAGATCTGTTCTTTGTTTTTGTTAAGGTAATGTTTAGATCCATTGTATTATTTCTGTTATTGGTTTACATCAGTATTTCTGTTATTGGTTTACATTAGAATTTGTGAATATATTGTTGACCCAAAACTACAGTAGTAAATAAAATTAAAAGATATTTCTGTTTCTAGTTTACCCTTAATTTCTAACAAAACCCCAGTGTATCAGATCAGATAGTTGACATACCAAATTAATAACATTTCCTAGACTAGCCGAATTTGGGATATTACAGTGGTATCGACGCCTTCTTCCTGCTAGCCTGTGAAGAAGTGCTTCTCACGACCCCATGATTCCAGGAACAGGTGAAGAATACCCGGAGGGACGGGGACATATTGGGGATGAGTACATTCAGTACCGCAGAGGTTATAATAGAGACAGGAGAGACAAGAACATAAGGGACTACACTCCCTTCCACACTCAGTCAAAAACAGAGCCAGAGTTAGAGGACAAAGAGCATATCAACTCTGACACAGAGGCAAAGATAGAGAGGAGTATGGGTGATAGATGAGAGACACCAGAGGGTAGGGGGAAAGGTCCCGAGACACATCCAGACAGTATGTAGGCCATCTTGAATGACCTAGCCAGAGGACAGCAGGACATGATGAATGCCATAGAACAGATGGCCATCAATACACATATGATCCATCATAGCGTGAGCACTATAGGTGCCAATGCCGTAGGAGGAGCGAGTGGTTTACGAGGACACCAGGGAGGTGGGGCCAGTGGCTCTAGTGGATCTCAGGGCGGAGCGAGTGCACACCCTTCACCTATCCGAGCCTATACATCATCTGGGAGGATTCCTCGACCTTTATATCCACAGTTCTAGGGGGAACAACCGTTGGGACAACTAGGGCATGCAGGAGGACAGCCAGGTCAGGGACAAGCAGTGCCACATGATCCATTCAGAGAGTACAGGAGATACTACTTGGCACTAGGATCGGAGTTCCATGTAGACATGAGTTTGGTAGACTATTGTTCGATCAGGTATCAGAACAGACCCCGAGAGGCACAAAGGGGCAATGGACAAACTCAAAGCATGGATTTCATCAAGAAAGTGGGGAAGATGAATATTCCTACTTTCGATGGATCAACCCGATGCTTAGCTTAGGCATGGGTACATAAGATTGACACATATTTCAAGCTCAACCTGATGACAGAGTCAGAAGCCATCAACTTCGCGACCTTGCACTTGAATGGGGAGGCCCACGAGTGGTGGTACCATGGGTTGGTGACCTTGGGTCACAACCACATTACTTCATACTTAGAGTTCACTGAGAAGTTGATGGAGAGGTTTGACATGAGAGATCCAGAGCTCTATTTCAGGGACCTTACATAGTTGAGACTGACAGGATCAGTTGAGACCTTCATCACAGAGTTTCAGCGTAAGGCAGTGGCCGTATCCGATATATCGAAGCACAGATTGGTGAAGTTGTTCACTGAGGTATTGACAGAGCCATTGAGGGGTTGGGTTAAGGATTTCAAGCCTCACACCCTACAGGAGGCCATTGTGTGCACGAGAGACATGGAGTACTCAATGCTGAAACCCAAAACCTTTACCAAACCCTTTATACCATAGAGAGACAGGGATCCGAAAAATCCTCAAAGGGAATGGAAGGGTAAGCCCAAGTTGGACGATGACACCAGACGAGAGTTGATGAGGAAGAAGCTATGCTTCTCTTGCAGAGACCTTTGGGTTCCAGGCCACAGGTGCATGGGCAAGTGAGAGATCCATTATATTGAGGTGGCAACAAACAATGTGGATAGTGAGGAGGAGGAGCAGGACAACGGATCCAGTAGCTCAGAGGAGGAGCCATCTCAAGCAGAGGAGTAGCCTCCACGGAGACCACCGACATCGGCAGGGACTCACCTACCGATAGCACCACAGCCTCCTGAGTAGGGTAATAGACGAGAACCAACAGAGGGAGGAGTCACATCGATCCTTTCTGGTGTTCCTAGGTATGACACCCTCTGGATCAGAGGGACTATTCAGGGACAGCGGGAAATTGCCCTAATCAATGGTGGGGCCACCCACAACTTCATTGATGCTTCATTGGTATCGAGGCGAACACTTCGGACAGAGGAGTTTGAGGGATTCGATGTTGTAGTAGCAGATGGCCATATAGTGGAGTGTCTAGACAGAGTCTCTAACTTGGAGATACAGTTAGGTAACTACATCGTGAGAGACACATTTTATGTAGTTGACCTATCGGACATAGATGTGGTGTTGGGAGTCTAGTGGTTGATCACATTGGGCAAAATCACCACCAACTACCAAACCTTGGAGATGGGGTCCAAGGACAGTGATGGGAAGAGGTTCGTTCTAAGGGGCATGTTGACAGGGGCACCCAAGACAGTTTTGGCCAAGAGGATGGAGAGGATCTTCAAACATGGGGAGGTAGCATATGCTGCAGAGTGCTTGATCACTACACAAAAGGATTTAGAGGATCGACAACATTATCAGACAAAGATCAGGAACTTGTTAGGAAGGCATCAACAGGTTTTTTGTTCGATTTCACCAGGGAGACGACCTGACAAAGGGTTTGAGCATACTATTGGGCTGGAGGAGGGGGCCAAACCTATGATCACACAACCCTATCGTCATTCTAAGAGGTTCAAGGATGAGATAGAGAAAGCAATTAAGGAATTGCTAGCGATGGGACACATCAGACCTAGTAGCAGTCCATTCGCTTCTTCAGTTGTCTTAGTTCTGAAGAAGGATGGTACCATGAGGATGTGCATCGACTATCGGGCCTTGAACAAGAAAACCATCAAGAATCGATATCCTATCCCTCGCATCGATGAGTTGATGGACGAATTGCGTAGGGCAGTTTTCTTCTCGAAGATTGATCTACACCGTGGATATCATCAGATCAACATCGGAGAGCAGGACATAGAGAAGACATTCAGATGGCACTTTGGTCATTTTGAGTTCTTGGTTATGCCATTTGGGCTAACCAATGCATCGACTACGTTTTAGTCTTGCATGAACCACATATTTAGGGAACAGTTGAGGAAATCAGTATTGGTTTTCTTTGACGACATCTTGGTCTACAACAAGACACGACAGGAGCATATGAGACACTTGGATGAGGTACTTAGCATCATGGAGACACAATCACTATACGCCAAAGAGTCCAAGTGTGAGTTTGGTATGACATAACTACTTTACTTGGGCCACATGATCAATGCATAGGGGGTACAGGTGCACCAAGAGAAGATTAGGGCAATTCTGAATTGGCCAACGCCAAGGAATGTGATAGGGTTGAGGAACTTCTTTGGGCTATGCAACTATTACATGCAGTTTGTCCGAGGTTTTTCTCAGCTTGGAGCACCACTTAAAAATCTCACCTGTCATGGGGATTTCATCTGGACCGAGGAGTCACATAAAGCCTTTGATCACATGAAGGAAGTCATGGGCACATGTCCAGTGTTAGCATTACCAGACTTCACTTTACCATTTGTATTAGAGTGTTATGCGTCCGACGAGGGTATCGAAGCAGTTTTGATGCAGGGAGGACACCCCATTGTGTTCGAGAGCAGGAAGCTCAATCAACCCGAGAGGCTGTACTCCATTTATGACAAGGAAATGCTGACAATCATGCATGTCTTAACCAAATTCAGAGAATATTTTGTGGGTAGCAAATTCGTAGTCAAAACAGATCGGCGGATTGGAAATACCACTCGTTAGTGGAATATTCCAAGAACAAGTTCGTTTGTGAGGTTTTGGATGGACAGGTTCAGGATGACAGGTACAGGGTCATTGATGATGTCATATTCTACAAGGACAGAGTCTACTGAGTACCAGATTCATGACTCAAGAAGAAGATCCTAGCAGCAGTTCATGATTCACCACTCGGAGGCCATTAGGGGTTTTTCAAAACCTGCGGGCAGATCAGAGAGAGGTTCTCACGGAAGGGCCTCAAGCAGGAGGTTATGAGGTACATCAATGAGTGTGTGACTTGTTAGTAGAACAAGTCAGAGCATATGCTTCCAGCAGGGCTACTTCAGTCCCTTCCCATTCTGGAGCAGAAATGGGAGAGCATATCGATGGACTTCATCATAGGCCTACCCAAGGTTCAGGGTAAGGACTACATTTATGTAGTGGTCGACAGATTGACCAAGTTTGCTCACTTCTATTATGCCATACCGACAAAGTACAACGCAGTTTAGGTAGCCAAGTTATTCTTCAGGGAGGTCTTCAGACTTCATGGGTTGCCGAGGAACATCATCAGTGACAGGGTCAGTCAGTTTGTTGGTACATTCTGGAGGTTGTTGTTTAGATTGGTGGGGAAAGAGTTGACACCCAACACTGACTATCACCCTCGGACAGATGGGCAAACCGAGATAGTAAACAAGTGGGTTGAGGGGTATTTGAGGAACTATGTGGGTGGACAATAGAGAACATGGGTCAGGTGGCTACATCTAGGGGAGCATTGCTACAACACCACTTTCCACATGTCCATTGGCATGCCACCCTTCCGAGCATTGTATGCTTATGATGCTCCCACTTTGATAGACTTGGTTTTTGGGGAGAGTAGAGCTCCCAAAGCCAAGGATTGGATCGCCGAGAGTCAGGAGATTCTCAAGTTACTAAAAGAGAACTTGTAGACAACACAAAATTGACAGAAGATGAGTGCGGAAAGGCACAGGATAGAGCGCAACTTTGAGGTTGGGGACTTGGTTTTCTTGAGACTCCAACCCTACAGACGGTCATCTCTGAAGAAGAGTGGGGTTGAGAAGCTCAATCCTAGATTTTATGGACCTTACAGGATCATGCGCCGGGTAGGCGAGGTTGCTTATGAGCTAGAGTTTCTAGAGGGGAACAAGACCCATAACGTGTTCCACGTATCTTGCCTCAAGAAGGCCGTGGGACAATTCATCAGCACATCAGAGGAGCTTCCCCCATAGGATGAGGAGGGATAGTTGGAGTTGGTTCCGGAGGAGGTACTGGAGTTCGAGAGCGAAAATTGAGGAGTAGGGTCATCAGAGAGTGTTTGATCAGATGAAGAGGACTTCTAGTAGAGGATGCTACTTGGGAGAGCGAGCAGGTGTTGCAACACCCTGGATTGGTATTGCTTGAGGACAAGCAATTTCGGGAAGGGAGGAATGTAATGTCCCTTTCCAAATAGGAGCTCCAAAGAGGAGGCTTAATGTTCTAAAAAACCTTGTCAGACTATAGCCAAGGTCATGTAGGGGTAAACAAAGTTACTAGAGGTCACTTCAGCCGAGGGTGTTATAATTCGAAAGTGACATTGAGCTAAAAGTGACTAAAAGCGGTTTTAAGTCAAAGTGAGATAAAAATAGAACAGATAAGCTAAAAATAGGTCAACAGCGAATTAGTGTTTCGGGAAGCTATAAAGGAAGGGTAAAGCAACCTAATTCGGATTATGAAGATTTTGACTTGTGATTGAGGAGAGAGGCGCATCTTAGGAGAGAGAGCTCAGTGGATTCCAGGAGGGATACACCTAGTGGTTGATTTCGGTGTTGAGAGACGCACCCTAGTCACCGGGGAAATCACACAAATCTTCCATCAGTATTCAGCAGCAGTTACACAGGTTGCAGCAGCAAGGGCGCACTTATTCAGGGTGAGGGCGGAGCTTCTGAGGAGGTTTAGTAAGTTGACTTGTCCCATCCAGGGAGAATCCAGGGATTCCCTTCCGACCCAGTTGAGAAGAAGGCACGGTGCATCTATTGCCCGATTTCTCGTAAGATTCCGACGGAGAAATTATCTGGGGCGCATTTTCCAGCCGTTGAGGGTGCGACAGTAGGGGAGGACACATTTCAGATTCTCGAGTGATCATCAGATCAGATCCAGGGAAATCCTTTCGACCCATTTCCCAGTAGTCTAGGGCGCTCAGTTTGAGACCCTTATTAGCCGATTTCGAGGGACGCAGTTTCTAGCAACAGAGGGGCACATTTCCCCAGGGGGATCCATCCGGGGTCCAGACATATTAGCAGAGGGTCGATTGGCAGCAGATTAGTCACCAAGACTGAAAGGGAGAGCAGGGCGCACTGATTGGGACAATTTCTAGGCAGATTCAAGGGGTTTAGCCACCAGGTTGAACTTCCCAGTCTTGCAACAGTTGCCGTAGCTCGCAATAGATTTTACGTCTCATCCATTGATTCCACAACCCTCTTCTAGTATCGAGTATTATTGTTTTAGTTTGCTTATTGTATTCCGGCTAAGATCCTTTTGTCACTGATCTAGCCGAGTGATTTATTTTATTCAGCCATATTCGACATTGTACTCCGCAGCGATATCATAATATATGGTTTGTAGTCTTTTGTCTCATTTACTATTTGTATGCTCATTCATATGCTGTAAACAACTATTTATCTACACACACATGCGAAAAACACCAAGCATGTAAAAAATATTCAACTGAAACGCATCCAAAAAACCCCAGTGTATCAGATCAGACAGTTGACATATTAGATTAGTAGCATTTCCTAGACTAGTCGGATCTGGGATATTACGACATGACTTCCCTTATCATACTTGTAGCGTTTTCTTGATTTACTTTCATAGTTTTATTTGCTTCATGCACTGATGTTGCATTGTTAATTGATGAACTTCCATTAGTAAGTATATTTGGAGTTTCCATCGTTTGTACTCCAACATTTGTATATGTCTTTTCTTTAATTGACTTTGCATCTTCTTTAGCTCTGATGCGGATTGGATATGTATTTGTTCCTTTTTCCACAACTTGGTTTTTTACTTCTGAAGGCTTCGATGCTTATTTTCTGATAAGTTGGCCTAATCTGCCTTTCAAAGATTTCTTATCATCTTTAAGCTTCTTGATTTGCATAAGTAGGCTTTGATTATGATTATTTATGCGTGCAAGCTCTTCATTTTTTGATTGTTCGACTTTTTTCGTGTCTTGATTCTCTTACTTCTGTTTATTTATGCGTGCAAGCTCTTCATTTTCTGATTGTTCGACTTTTTTCGTGTCTTGATTCTCTTACTTCTGTTTTAGTCCTTTGATTTGTTCTAATATTAAGTGTGAACTTTTTTCCTTTTTTTCTGATAATTTCTTTTTGAGATCTTGATTCTCCTGTTCCAACTTCTGCACACATTATTTTGTATCCTTTGACTTCTTAATCCGAGTAAGTAGTTTTCCATTGTGATCTTTCAAGCGACAAATTTCTTTGTTTTTATCTGCAATAACTTCATCATGTTCTTTTTGTGTCTTTGATACTGATCATCGATTTTCCCGAAGGATCACCTTTGTGTCTTTCAGAGGTACTATTGAATCTGCCTTCATAGTAATGGCTTGAAATGTCATCATCTTCTTCTTATAGGAGAACACCAAAAACTTTTTCTCCATGTTTAAGATGAAGGTACCTAGTTTTTAAAACCAGGATAAACAAAGAATTATGTCAATATGTTTTTTAAACATAGTTGTAACATTAAATTGAGATATATTTTCATAATCGTCCATTGTTACTTGCAAGTCCTTAATTTCATATTGTCTCTTGAGAAAAACATCATCTTTATTTTTAATTATATTTGGCTCTGGAATTACTAATTGATTTGCCAAATTGATGTTAATGTAATTTTCCTTATTCCACTCGCTGATAACAATGTTAATCTCTTTTCCTTGAATACTGCCTTCTAATGTAAATAATCCACAACATGAAATTAAACATCCTTTATAAGAAAATATTCCTTCTGTCATTTTATTAAAGAAAAATTTCGATCCTCAAACAATTAATTACTTCGAAACTTTTAAATCTCCCTTTTTTACTTTGTATTGGCCCTTTTTTTTATACTTCTTTACTAATTGATTGGGTGCACAAGGTGTGAAGTCCCACTTTTTTTGATAAAAATGATGCACTTCCTTGAAAAAACACTTCGTATAATTCCTTGATGATCCCCTTATATATATTTTAAATATCTCTTAAACGACTTCTTTTAATTTTTTTTTCCTTGACTAACCCCTTTTTATAACCTTGGAATTACTTTGTAAAGTAATTAAATATTGTCTCACATTTTTCAAAGCACTCTTTATAAAATACTTCTTAATATATCTTTTTAGATTTTGACTTAAACACTTGATAATTTCCCTTACCTAAACTTAGAAATGGATATTGAATAAACTTTGAATAACCATCTTTCTAACTTTTGGATTGGAATTAGAGATTACTTTTAGAAGTCTTTTGTTGGTAGTAATTCCATACTCAACCTAGAAACTCGAAGTGCCTTAATACCACACGTATTCTTATCTCGATATAATTGTATAAGCTAGTTTTCTTATATAATTGCTTTTATTTTTTTAAAAACCCTTTTTCATCCAATCGACATGATGGTTTAAGATGCCGCTGTTTGATTTCCCTTCTCCATTTATTCCACACGATCGATCACTTTCAATGACAACTGCAACTGGTTACTTCTTTGTTGATTCCACAATTCCTGATTTTTTTTTGGCAATGACTTCACAGTCTAATGCAACCTTGGGCCACGATTATTTCTTTCATTTATGGGATATGCTATGACAGTTGCAATGATAAATAACGACTTTGATTCTTCTTTTCGTGCCTGTTTTCTAGATGCAAAGTTCACCACTCCACAAGACTAGGCCACAAAGATGCAAATAATTGTGGTCTTGATGGTCAAATATTTCCCCAGGATTTATGATAGCCAATGATTCTATTAGCGATTTTCTGAAACGATCGTTGTACAGAATGGATGGGAGGTTGTTGTGAGGTTGCACGAATGTACAACAACTGCTGTTTGGATCATTAGAGTAGCCGTGGGTAACGAAAACCCATTGCAATTATATTGGGTGAAATTATATGTCAGGGCCAAAATTTCCCAATGTATTTGAATTTTGTTATGCATTGGCACCTTCAAGAGTAGCTAACCGATTATGTCTTAACTATTGCTTTTGTTTAAATTAAATTTTCTTCAAAATTAGCAGTAGATATTTTTTTTATTCTTTTTTTTTTCAATAGAATTTCTGGATTTACAATTTGCAGTGGAATCACCTTTTTTCTTCAATGAAATCCGAATGTCGAATGGCCAAAGGTCAGTTGTGGTCAATGGCCCAAAGATCAGAGAAACTCTAAAGGATTTGAATGTGGTAAAAAACCAACAGATATGTTGCCAAAGGCAACAATATTTTGACTAAAAGTCCAATGGCCAAAAGGCCAGGATCAGACTTGCTCTGATACCAAGTGTAGTGAACCAGTTCGGTTCAAACTACACACATCCAAAATATTGGAACAATACAAAGAAATCCATGTGGATAATTAAATAAATATATATAAGAATATGAATTTGAATATGGGATGATTACAATAAGAATGAGGGCCCGTATATATACCCACGCAGGGGTGCCCTTTCGTGAAGAGACGTGACCCTTCACTATGAGGTGTCTCTTCATTAGCAATTATTAGTTATTGATTTATATTGATTACTTGTACTTATGTCTGTTCCAAAATTGCTAGAGGTAAGAGAGAGATGAGGATCAAACTAGGCAATATACCACCATAAACCCTAGCCCAAGCTTCTTGAAAACAAAACCTAAGGCATATACCCTCATAAACCCTAGGTGTCGTTTTCTTCTCTAGCTTCTAGCAACCAGGTTTTAATTGAACTAGGTCAAACCCCAGGGGGATAAACCATCTTACATGTTCAGAATGCAAAAAGAAGGGGTTTAGACTGCAAACTTCGCTGAGGAAAGGGTAACTTGTTATGACCCAAGGGGAGTGTTAAATTTACATGCAGCAGCGAGAGCCATTCTCCTGGAGGATGGCTAAGACCCTAGACAAGATCTAGGGCCCCAAGTGCACTCCTGGGGTATGTGGTCTGGGACCAAATTGATAAAGACCCTAGACAAATGTCTAGGGCCCCTGGACTGGGTCCAGGGTAACCATGCCTGGGGCATGGGAGTCTTGGTCTGGGACCAAGCATTTGAAGTCCCTAGATATGTCTAGGGCCC
>ML777218.1:533784-547813 GCA_009831015.1 Picea engelmannii | reverse complement strand
GTGTTATTTCTGATAAGTGTTTTGCCTCTGGCACCTTGAAATATATGTATTCTGACAATTATGCTCATAAGCTGCGAAACTGTGAATGTTTTCATTATAAGAATGTCTGTGTAGTATTTTGTTCAGTACTAGTAGTTGTATATGCTTATAACAGAAAAACCACGCATGGCTTATGTTGATAAATGAATTTAATTATGCATAAGTTGAACCAAGTTAGACTTCCAGCTCGTTCTCGGGAAGTTGTTTCCCCTTATCTGTCTCCAGGAATGCCTCAGAATAGATCTCTTCATAGAGATTCCCTCCTTGGAAAGGTTTACCAAGAACCTGGAAAAAAGACTTGAATGTGCAAGTCTTAACAACCTTGTACGAGGAGGAATGACCCTCTTAAAATCCCGAAGTAGCAGCGTAGGGATAAGTATCGATCGACGGACGAGATTCCGTCGGAAGACCCATGGTCATCCACGACCGTTAGATTGACGAAAGAAACAAGGGCATTACATACCTTGCCCCTTTTCCTCTATCTTCGTGAATAGCGAGGAAATTGGGATCGTAGACCCCCAAGGTCCATGAGAACATCTGGACCGTTGATTTTTCCACGTCCATGAAGTAGTGGGAGAGTGCGCGACGTGGGACAGATCTGAGCCGTTAGATCTTAGCTAGGAAAACCCGACAGCCGTTGGATCTGTTAAGAGATGCATGAGGGTTAAGCCCTCGTGAACAGGAGGTTGAAAGTCTCGACGAGAGGCGTGGCCATCGGGATATCGACATTCGTGAAATCGGGAGTCGCAAGGACATGAGGTCGGGAAATTTCATAGTGAAAATCCCGTAATCAATATGAGCCGTCCATCATAGGTGGACACGTGGGCAAGATTGGGAGCCCGTCGGCATTTTGGAGATCGAAGGGACAAGATGCCGGAATATTTCAGCAGCGGAAACTCCGAAATCGCGAGAAGCGATCAGGACCGTCCATCTTAGGAGGACGCATGGCGGCAATCGGAGCATTCGGGAAAAGTCCCGAAAGGAAAGTCATCCATCCATCAGGAAATCGGGAATCCCGTGGACAAGAAGTCCATACACTTCGGAATTGCGAAGTCCGGAATCCCGACAAAGTGAAAAGCATCCATTGTCGGGCCAGCTGTCATTATATCGGCATATCGGGATTCGGCGGATCGCGAATCCTGAGGACAAGTACATTTCGGCATTGGAAAGTTCGAAAACCCGACAGGAGATAAGGCTGCGGTCTTGTGAGATAGTGGTCACGTGGGCCAGGAGTTTAGCCAGGAGGGCTAACACGTAAAAGACCATATCGGTGAATTGGCTCATCGGAGATCAGGGATTCAAGAGAACAGGGAACTCTTGATATCGGGGATCACGAAAACCCGAAACCCGAAAGTATATGCATTTTCCGTTGTGGAAAGAGTAGCGGTTGTATGCAAAGGTCGTGACAGGGAAAGAAGGACCTGTGGATCGGGTTTTGACAGAGATTCCAGCAGGGAATTCAATGAGTCGCTTCGGCTCATGAACTGATTGAACGATCCTGTGAGCGGACGTGCTTGGGAGTGCGACTACATGACTTTACATATCGGAATTCGAAGATTTGAATGACGAAGAGTCTTGGAGTCGTTGCACTTTGAACTCCCGAGTACCGAAACCCCGAAAGGATTCATACCGTTGGATCAGGGGAGGCTTACGGCTGTCGATCTCCCTTTGGAGGGAAACTTTGGAGACCTCGGAAGTTTCGGGGATTTGAATGGGGAAAGGTAGAAGTCGTGTATCTCGATTCCCCGAAATCGCGAAAAGCGGATAAGCTCTTGGCTGGCCTAAGCGCGTGGACACCGTATAGGGTCACGTAGACAAGACCCCAAGAGAGAAACTTGCCCCTCGCTAGCCCCGTCGGGGTTTGGTGTTTCGCTGTTTCAAGCTTCGGGGTTTGCAGAGTCGAGCGACTCGACGTTCCGGTAGCACTGAGTCGCGAAGTGCGAAAAGACGTCGTGCGGATTCGGCCCATAGTCATGAACTACAATCATATGGAGGTGGAAAAAAAATGAAAGAGCTAGCTTGCGCTAAGCCTCGTAGGACTTTGGGGATTCTCATTATTGAGAAATCAACGAAAAAGTTCGATTTAGGTAGTGGATATGTGACAACGCTCTATTAGGTACCTTCTGCAATTTCGGATTTCTGTAGTTGTACACTAGAGTTTTCATCATTGTTGTACATGATCCTGGGCACTTATTCATCAAAACATCATCTATCTTTTCAGGTCATCAACATCCAGCCCAAGACGTAATCTTGATGGCAACATTTCCTTTCTATTTGGTGCCCTGGCTAAGATTTAAAAGAGTTCATAAACATCCAGTTGTTTATGCTGGTAAACCAAAGGTTCAGGTGCCTTCTCTATATCACCCCATAAGACTCAAAATTTGAACCTGTTCCCATGGGAGTACGTCTACCCTAAGAACATGATGCGGTTGCACCAGAAAAAAGGTGTCCTTCACGCCTTTTTAAGTTGTTCTCTCAAAGCAATTAATGGGGGTCTTCATGGTGCTCTCTATGAATGGTACAACAACGTTTATACAATGAGAAAAACCTTGATAACTAGTTGGATTATAACCAATTATATCCCCAGTGTAAGTCATACAATCTGATACCAACAACATGTGTTCCCTACGACATCCTTGCCAATCATAAGCCGAAGCTAGGGAGGGTTTTTATACCACTAGTGGATAAGAAGTTGATACTCCCAATAAGTGGTACACTTCAATAGATCTTCCATACAAGCTCATTTTATAACCTAGATAAGTATTTTTCGGTTTGTGCATTCTTTCGCCAAATCCATCAAAAAACGATCCCCTCATCTTTTTGCTTGTTGCCTTGGCCTAGGCATTCATTGGTCCTGGAAAAATGGGAAGGCTATCAAATTGTGGCATACATGGCATCTGTTCTAGTTGCAAGTTAATGATCTGATCATTTGCAAGGCCCAACAATGAGACAATCATTTCAACCTCATGACATTGTTCACTATAGATGTCCTTTTGTTCATCAGTTGTTTTAAGGGCCTTTAATTATGAACCTGGATATTCCATTTAGTGCATGCACATTTGTGGTTAATGTTAGAATATTGTGCTCATTTAACCATAGACATTGATACACCATTGTCACCCATCCATAGGCATAAAACCACCTGGAGCACCTTAACCTTTGCTAGATAGAATGATTTCGGGAAGCCACACTAGAAGCAACAGATAGCCAAGTGAATGCACCTTCTCCAAGGGTAGTGCACAAGAGAAAGTACCAGAAAGATTGAACAAGAGAAAACCGTACAACTGCAACTGTGACTGCTTCTCCTCCAAACTTGCGCACTGTTTCTGGTTTCCTGAGTGAGAGTGAGTGAACAAATGAGCCAAGACGTCCATTGTTTATATTAATCTGTCCAGTGACTTTTCTGGCTGGGCCTACCCGACTTTCTAGTAATTATATTTTTCTGTTTATCTTTTTCCTGTGAAGCCAACTTGTCTTCTTGGAGGATAATACCTTAATATTATATATGTTGAGCTGACATGTCTTCTAGGGTTTTCACACATCTGTTTAGGGTTTCTCTTGCTTCCAGAACATTCTATTCTAGTCAAAGGTTACACATGGCGGTTAATACCTCCCGCAACTACCATAATATCAACACTCCCTCTTAGCTAGGGAGGTATTAATGGTCTCAAACACATTCATCCATCTTCACATGGCATGGGAAAGACTCACATAGTCTTGTAGACCATTCTACAGGTAGCATCTTCATAAATATCATCATTACTATCAACATCATTTGGTAGCAATCATCAAAACATATCGTCGTACTTGTTCTTGGTATTCTTATGTCATAGACAATATCACAGTATCCATGAGCCTCATTTAGCTATATTAATGATCCATCTCCACCACCATGTGTCTAACACCTCGGGTCATTCTTGTCGCATGACAAGAATCATGACCTCATCGGAGCCACATTCACCTCATAGTTGATCCTCTCATAGGATCACTCCGTGAATGCATTTATCTCGATGCTATAGGACACGTGTGTCTAGCACCTCGGGTCATTCTTGTCCCATGACAAGAATTATGACCACATTAGAGCCACAAACACCTCAAGGTGATCCTCTCATAGGATCACTCCGTGAATGCATTCAACTCGATGCTATTGGACACGTGGAATTGCACCTCAAGCACCTCGATTCTTCAGTCCGTCGAAGACTACGTCGGGGCACATCTAATCTAGATTTAGATGTTCCCCATATCCCCTGGTCTACAGCCTAGTCCTTGTGGAGATAGAGTCGACTCGATGCTTATCGAGGCTACTCACCTACTCGTGAGTGTTTCAAGGCCCGATGAAATTCACACATAGGAGATCTAGCAGCAACTCGAATCTTCAGTTTGCCGAAGATTACATCTCGGCCTATTCCCACATGATCAAGTCCGTTTAATCAATCTTGGAATATTGACACGATGTTGCAATAATCAATACTCCCCCAGGGAAACATTTGCATTCCTGCCAAGCTAGTCCCAGACAGAGGCTTAGTGCAAATGTTAGCTATCTGTGGATATGTGATGGAGACTCACTGCTCCTTGCACCGTGTCTCTGATGAAGTCTTGCAAGATCCTTCGAAAAGCCACCCCGCTTCATATCTTGCGTCACTGGCTATGATATATGATTGAGTGCTATAGATATCTTCTTCCCTGCTTGATCCCAAGCTGAAGTAGCACCCCAGGTGTTGGATCTGCCTTCTGTACTTCCAATCCAAAAACTGTATATCCCGACAACCATACTTCATCATCGAAGATCAATCATATCTATCTATACAACATAGGTACCTGCATGCTGTGTTGTAACCCAATAATACGGTCATGGCTCAACCATATACTGGCACAAGGTGCTCTCTGCAAAGTAAATGTCTATCCCATCACACAACTTCCTCAGATGTGTCATCATAGGTGTGGCCATGGACTTCCTGTTCTGTTGAATTATATAGCTTTGGAAGCTATTTTCCCTATTGTAACTAACCATGTAAATAAAGTTTTGATATAGTGTTAACTTTATGTCAAGCATCAAACACATGACAAGTGTCAACCTTATGCCAAGACAACCATATGCCATGTGTCAACCTCATAGCACCTCTAAGAGGGCTGCTTAGGGAGGTTGTAGTGGCTAGCTTAGGGAGGTTGCTTAAGAGGGCTGCTTAGGATGGTTGGAGTGACCAGCTTAGGGGGGTTGCTTAGGGTGGTGGTATGACAGCTATATAACAACTGTCATACAATCCTAAGACAACTGTTTAGGGCAGCCTCTAGAAGAGACAAAGTAAGTGGCCTTTGGGAGCATTAGGAGGTGGCTCTTGGGAACTTTAGGAGGTGACTCTTGGTAGCCAAAGGAGGGCAAGTATGACAGCTGTTATACAACTGTCATACATTCTTAGGGGGCTGCTTAGGGCAGCCAAACCAACCTATAAAAAGGGGCATTCACTTACCATTTACATATCTTTGTTTTGCTGGAGTCTTCTGTTCAGGCAAGGCATCTATTTGCTGAAGTATTTTCTGCTGGTATATGGATGCTAGTGGCTGGAGTCTTCTGTTGTTCCTTGCTGATATAAGGCTGCATAAGAGGAATTTGTTCAAGGAGTAAGTTAACAAAGTTTAGCAGGCTGTGGGAAGATTGTGTCCAAGAAGAAGCAAGAGAAGAAAAGCTAAGTGATGATGAAGATCAAGCTCTCGCAGCCCATTTCAAGAAAGGAAAGAAAAAGAAGGAAAATCATCCTCCACAGAAGAAGTTTAAGAAATTTGAGAAAGGTAAGAGAGACTATTCTAAACTCAAATGTTTCTGTTGTGAAAAGTTGGGACATCTTGCCAGAGATTGTCCTCTCATAAAAGAGGTCAAAGAAAGGAGGAAAAACAAAAGACATCATGCTCATATTGTTGAAGATGATGAACGTTTTCAAGAGAGAAAGAAAAGAAGATTCAAATGAAGTGTATGTTTTGGTGGTAGCTCTTACTAATTCAGTAAATTATGATGATGAAACATGGCTTGTGGATAGTGGTGCCTCTAGGCACATGACTGGTTTTAAAGACTCTCTTTCAAATCTGACAAAGAAAGATTATTCTCATCAGGTGAGACTGGGTGATAACTCTTCCTATCCTATTAAAGGCATAGGGAATGCTTTTTACAACTTAGATTCAGGAAAACATTTGAAAATGGAAAATGTTTTATATGTACCTGGTCTGCAAAAGAACCTCCTATCTATTTCAGGATAGGAAGAGAAAGGATTCTGAGTAGCTTTTCTTGATGGCCAAGATCTTATGTGGCCAAGAGGAAAGAATATTGATGATGCTATTATAATTGGTATACATGAAGATGGGTTATGCAAGTTAAAAGGAAAGGAAAATCAAGCCTTAGTACACAGTACTATATAGTATAAACCCATTTGAACTGTGGCATAGAAGGTTCGCTCATATTCACTATAAAGCTTTGCTAGTTGTCAGCAAGATGGTGAAAGGCCTTCCAAAAATTCAAGTGTTCCACGATGGTGTGTGCAAAGGATGTGCACAAGGAAAGAACCCGAAAAAGCTTTTTCCAAGCAGTGACAGTAAAGCAAAAAGAGTTCTGGATCTAATTCATTCAGATGTGTGTGGACCTATGTCAGCCACTTCACTCAGCGGGTATGTTTACTATGTTTCTTTTATTGATGACTTTTCTCGCAAAACTTGGATTTATTTCTTAAAGAATAAAGATGAAGTCTTTAGTAATTTTAAGGAATTTAAAGCTCTTGTTGAAAATCTTTCCGAGAGAAACATAAAGGTTTTAAGATCTGATAACGGAGGAGAATTCACATCTGGTGAATTCAAGGAATTCTGTAGAGAAGTTGGGATTAAGAGGGAGCTTTCTACTCCATACAATCCTCAACAAAATGGTGTTGCAGAAAGAAAGAATTGATCAGTTATGGAAGCAGTTAAAGCCATGATTCATGATCAGGACTTATCAATGTACCTTTGGGCAGAAGCAGCAAGGATTGCTGTATATGTACAAAACATAAGTCCTCATAAAGTTCTTGAAAACAAAACTCCAGAAGAAGTGTTTTTTGGAAAAGTTTTGACGAGGTAAAAATGTGATTCCCAATTGTTTGGTGTCACTCTACACTCTATCAGTCATTTGTCAACCCAGGGCTTATTGTGCTTACAAGGCACTCTTGTGCAATCTGCACAGAAAGGAGAACTAGCTTACTGTAACTATGATTATGAAAGCAAAGAGTCACAAAACCTTGATCCTTTCAGTCTTATGGTGGTATCTCTGAAAACTAAGCTCTCTGAAATATCATAAACTCAATCTTTGAATATCCACTTGACTGGGATTCACGAGAACTGTGATTCTGTAGCAACTGTGTATATGTATAAAAAGAAATGCTAAGGTCTATAAAACTAAAAAATTATGATGCTGTAACAGCAAGGGTAAAGTACTTAATGATCCTTGTCCTCAGCGCTGTGGATGATGCCAAAGTTTATTATGATGGTAAATTCTTTCACCTAGGCTCTGTTATACATACCCAGATTTATCTACACATACCTAGAGTTCAACCATAAGGTGTTAGGATAACAATAGGTTTGATTTTAGATGCTGGCTTGAAATCTATTCACCCTAATAATCTTTAACTGTCATTATTCAACACATATCCAGGGCCATTATGAAGCATATAACCATTACTCAACAAACTATAAAATAAATCTGATGAGCATATATATCTAACTATCATGCATGAGTTTAACCAACAACAAAAATATAAACAACAAAAGAAATAATACGGATTGTACCTATGAGTGGGCCCTTGCTCACGGTACTCCCATATTCACACTTCACTAATTATCAACAGGAAATGATCACACACAGCAGAATATATATATATATATATATATATATATATATATATCAGAAATTGGGAAATTCAAGACAGTATACGCTCAGCTCAATGTATGATATGTCTCACACGCTAATTGTCTTTGCCCAACCGAGCATACATATATATACAAAATCTTTGGCTAAAGATAGCTCTGTGCAGAGCGCCAATCCCCTAGATTCTAGGAAATACTGTTGAAACAAATCGGTGCTTAGTCCATCCACGTATTCACTGGCTGCTCACGTCCTGGATGCACTGAGTAGACTGTTATGCATGTTCCCTTTTTAGATTAATCACATGTGATAAAATAAAGATGCTGCGCATCTTAGTTACTGCTCACGGCTATGTAGCATTCACATTGATAACCATCAACCCTGCTACTTGTCTACATGTCAGTTGTCCATTCAAAGCATGTCGTATTGTGTAGGTGCTGATATGTATATGCAAGAATGGAATGTGGCTCTGTGCTGGAAATATATCTTCTTAAAATATCCTCTTTATAAATCTCCATAATTTGCCTTGCATCGATACATATCTTCATATGAACTTGGAACCTTGCATTATGTAGCTAGAACCTGGGGCCTTGCATTCTATAGCCATAGTTAATATTATTGAAATCCACACATATTTGATAAGTCAAATATGTTCTAAAGTTCACTCTAATTTTAATTTATGAACAAAAATCAAGAAGATTATGTGGCAATAATAATACCTGTGATAAAGGTGGAACTTTATAAAGATAAGTATGTGGAAAACATATAGGAGGGCAAAATGCATGTATATTTATAGGAGATAGGGAACAAAAAGATGCCAGAATGGGGGTTCATCATCTCCCCCTTGCCGATCTGGTCGCATGTCCTCATGCAACCTATTCCTCCTTTGCTATACCGGCATGAAATGCCCCCCAGTCATAAGCTGGGTGCCCAAACTCACCTGTATTATAATATCCAAGGGCCCTCTCCATCTGTAACCACTGAAGCCTTTCCTCTTCCTCATCCCATGCAGTAGTGGCTTTGTAGAGCCTGCTGGGGCACCAAATAATAGGAAAATGGAACCTTAGTCCGAGCCATCGACTACCATACCTGAGTAAGGAGTTAGCATAAAATGAAGCCCGATTGAGTGCCAAACCAAAATATGGACATCCTATGGGGTTCCGGTTCTTTAGATATTTAGGAAGAACTTCCCAAATATCATGAGAGATCAATAGTGCCTCAACTGAATGTGCCCTAGACACCTGCATGAAGTCTGTTATGGCAAATCGCTAATGCTGACGAATGGTGACTACATCTTCCGCGTCTGCCCTCAACCTCTGTATATCTTCTTTCATAACATGAGGCAATGGATACTCATGCCTCACATTTAGGCTTGCCTCAACCTCCATCCTCCTATAGAATTATGCATCCTTCTTCCACTGCAATAGACAAAGGATGTGAGAGGTAAATGCCCTCAACTGAACATCTCCAACTCCGGGGTTAGGATTCCAACGGGCATTGTTAGGGAGAATGAATTTATAAAGATATAACTCACACAACAAGTTTTGGTCTTTCATTTCTGCAGAGACATAAATACTAACAAAATCATTTGGTTGGTTTATCTCATGAGGTTGTCCTGCTGCCAACTGTCTCATTCTAAAGGCTGCCCATCGATCATGCAAATAGAGAGGATAAGACTTTGGTGGCTCTCTACTAAAAATGCCTTCAAAAGCAATTTCAGTAGACTGTTGTACCAACTTCTTTGTACCCTCTATTTGTTGTTTATATTGTTTAATCTTTTCTGTCCATTTTTGTTCTTGTTGCAGGTACATGGAGCACTATCTCGCCTTAATCTTTTCTATGACTTGTCAGTGGGATTCTTTATTGACGATCCCCAAGTCAAAGAGTTCGTCCTTGTTTCTCCACTGGGGAAGGTCGGGTTTTAACTGCATAAAGGCATGAGTGTTGGTGATGATATCATCCAGGAAGGTATTAAACATCTGTTGAGCTTCCTCTGCATGGATTTTAGCACAACTTTCCATTCTTTCTTCTGATACATCTTCCCCCTGTATATCCTCCATTAGGTCTGTTGCATTGTTTGGAATTTTGTGATCTCAATTTTCTTTTGAGTTTCTTGTTCTGCAGCAAGAGTCTTCGATTTTGTTTGAGTAAATCTTGGTAGCTAGGGCTACGGAACCAGAAAGGCTTGGGTTCAACATGGCTCTTTCCCTTTTTCTTCTTCTTACCATGTCCCTTATGCCCAGGGGTGAAGTGTGAAGTGGCTGCCATATCTCGAGACTTATCTATCATTTCGGTTGAGGAAGGGGAAATGTCACACCCTCTCCAATTCTGCTGTATATCTAAAATTGGGGGTTCTACTCCTTCCGGTTCAACCTCAATATCTATCATCACCTCATCTTGTTCTTTTCCTGTTTCTGAATCTTYAATGAGCTATACATCTGATGTTTCTTGTTCAGACCCCGTATCTTCTGTCTCAACAATGACTGGGCTTAAAACTTTCTGAGAAATTCTCGTTGATTTCCTGCATCTTGTAGTGATCCTCTCGGTCCTCTTTTTAGGTGGTAAAGTTCTCATCTTCGGCTTGGACAATGTTGAGCCCATGAAAGTGTTCCAGGAAATACCAAGTCTATTCAGTTCTTCATTTATAATCATCATGATGAGACCTCTATGATATAAAGCAGTTTCGGGGTTTTGTTTTTTTCTCAAAAACTCAGCCATCTTAGATAAACTTCTATGTAAAAAGTAAGGCATGCTGAGTGGTTTGTCTCCTTTCAAATGTAGCAGGATTCTGATACGATAATGATGAACCAAATTATATCTTCCTTCATAGGTGACAAATTTCTGTAGGTGGAATACCACCTCATCTCAAGGAGAGCTTAGTGTGTCCTTGGTTATTCCTCTTCTCAAATCTGGAAGTGGGGATGGTGCCTTAAGGAATGGGATCCAACTTTCAGGGGCCACTTCAAAATTCTTATACCATTTCTCTCCTTGTAGTGGCAGCCCTGTAACTCTGCTCAAGGATTCTTCAGACACAAGGATATCCAACCTTCTCACTGTGGCTTCGCTGCCATCAAAACTCCGGGCAAATTCCACAGTGAGATCAAGATCAAACCCTTGGAATTTTTCTAAGAATTGGAGCCATCCAGCCTGCTCAAATATCTGCATCACTGCTGGGTGTTTTTTGATACTGTCTACATTATTGGGCTCATTTCGATTTACTGCCCCTCCCATTTTTCAAAGAAGAACAATCTGTTCAGAAAGAAAAATGCTACAAAATGATGGATGAACTCCTACTTACCTCAGAATCGCGTTAGAGCTTGTTAACACAACCCCTGTCGGTTTGTATTGAGCTTCTGGACAGACTTCTTATAAACAACAACTTACTCTTTAGCCTTTTATAAACAGGAGCCGACTCTGGCTGCAACATTCGCGAATGGTCTAGCTGGACTCAGTCAACATCCAATGGAGCGACCTTCGATCGGGAGCCAATGCTAACCCGACTCTGTTCGGAAGTAACCCCGATGTCACCCTATGCTCATGTCTCACCTGTGTAGCTGCACACTATGTTCAGGATGTTGAGCTAACTCAATTTTATGCTATATAACCACTGTAAGGTAGCTAACTCGGCTTCAAATTTATGCTGGACAATTACTGTAATGTAGCTAACCTGACCCGATTTTATGTTGGATAATCACCGTAATCCTTACACTGTAGCTAACCTGACTCGATTTTATGTTGGATAATCACCGTAATCCTTACACTGTAGCTAACCTGACTCGACAAATATGCTGTGTAATCACGGTTATATAGCTTACCTGGCTCAACCTTATGCTGGATAATCACCGTAAGCTTCACGCTATATATGCTTCTTTGTGGCGAACCGACTCGGCAAATATCCTGTGGAATCACTGTAATATAGCCCGACTCTGCTATATAAGCACTGTAAGAACCCGACTCTGCTATGTAAGCATTGTAATAACCCGACTCTGCAAATACTATTCTATATTTGCTCTATGGGAGATCCTGATTCTGCTCCTCGTATGGTGGTTAAGGACTAAACACGGAATAAGTTTATCGGGTCAAGGAGCAAGGATCGTGGCGGTACATTGGCGTGTGTTATGACAGGTGATGTGTCAAGGGTAGCTGTTGATGTCAAGTATTTCGTTTCAAAAAGGATATGGTCTGTTTGAAATCATGATTGTGTGCATATGGAGGGAAATAAATTGCCGGTTGTTGGAATGATCGCTACTTAATGGCTGTCAGGGGTGATGATTATTAGCTACATAATGGCCAAATGCAAAATATGAACGGTTGGGTATAATAGTCAAGTGTGTAGCTGCCAAGGGGTAGTAGATTGGGTGATGTGGTTAGGCAGGGTCATTAGGCGTCATGTATCTTTATTATGTAGCATACCAATATGGGTAGTGGGTAGTCTTTAGATGTAAAGCTTAGTAAGATATGGAGTTAATGATATTATTACTTGCCACTTAACCTCTCAATTTTTAATTCATAAAAGAGAAAAAGAATGAGTTTTTAGAAAAACCTGAACCAATTAGTTGAGAGAGTGCAAGCGCTCCTGGTTGTCTTGTTGACTTCTATTGGTCATGACGTGCCCCTTCGTAACCCTGAAGGATCAATGCATTATTTGTAGTTTGACCACATCTTTGTAACTTAAGAAAATGAAAAATGTAGATTGTGAGCTCATCACCCGAGATAGAATATTATTATTTTATATTTTTTTTTAACAAACTTTGTCTGTCGGTAATCTGGTTTTCAAACAAGAGTTCGTTCCGTTGCACCCCGAGGGGTTTTCACAACCGATTTTTTTTTTTTTTTAAACTAAGTGATATTGGCTAGAAATTGGTTTTCCAATATCATTAGTGCCGATAGCGCCTGAGACCAGGTTTTCACTGCTAGATCTTTATTATCTTTTTCTTTTTTCTTTTTTTTAGGGTAAGGTTGATCAATGTAGAAATAGATTACGGAACAGCGGGCACAGGTGGCGATGCCACTGTGCCCATTATATTGAGATCAGTATGTTTTACTACTTCCCGAATGAATTCCTCTTTGGTCTTGGGCTTCTGATATAGCCTCAGTCGATGGCCATTTTCCATGAGTGATGTCCCTGCTTCGTCAATAGTACGGAGTTTAACAGAGCCATTCTGATAGACTGTATCTACCTCATATGGTCCGAGCCATCGAGTGTGGAACTTGCCTTTAAAATCCTTATACCGTGAATCAAACAGGAGGGCCCAATCCCCCACTTTAAATTTCTTTTCCTTGATGAATTCATCGTGCCATTTATCCATCTGCTGTTGAACTAGAGTAGTTTGATGTATTGCAACTTGGCGAATCTCATCAAGCTCATTAATCTGCTCAAGCCTATGCTGTTGGGCTTCTGAGAGATCCAAACCCACTTGTAGTGCAATTCTCAGTGTTTTGATCTCAAACTCGATGGGGAGAACCACACGCTTTCCATACACTAATTCGTAAGGAGTAAACCCCGTGGTGTTCCTCTAGGTGGTTCTGTAGGCCCATAGGGCCTCTCGGAGCTTGTCAGCCCAATCTTTATGATGATGTTGGACTGTTTTAGTCAGAATAGCTTCTAACACTCGGTTTGTGACTTCTACTTGGCCATTTGCCTGAGGATGGTACAGAGTTGACATCCAGTGTTTAATCTTGAATTGCTCGGTGATGGACTCGAGAGTCGTGAAGTAAACTGGGCTCCTTGATCAGTGACGATCTCCCGGGGAACCCCAAAGCGGACGAATATATCTTCGTATAAGAAGTTAGCCACTGCGTCCTCTGTGGCCTTTGGAAGTGCTTTGGCTTCGACCCATTTGGTTACGTAGTCTGTACATACTAGAATGCGCACCTTCTGCCTTGATGGTGGGTTAATAGGTCCCACGAAATCCAGGGCCCACTTCTCGAAGGGTTATATTTGAAGCTGAGGTTGAAGTGGCATCTCATCTGACTTCACGGGTCGTCCCATTCTTTGACACTTGTCGCAACTCCTGACGTACTGCTTGGCGTCTCTAAAGATGGTTGGCCAATAATACCCCAGATGTAGTACTTTATTTGCAGTTCTTTTATCTGCGAAGTGACCTCCGCAAG
>ML777218.1:509643-520916 GCA_009831015.1 Picea engelmannii | reverse complement strand
CAAGAGGGTTTCCCAGGGTATACTTGTGTTCTCTCTGTGATTGTCTCACTTTCAGTGATCTTGATATATGCAAGATGTATTGGTATGTTGGTTGTATGCTGTAAATTTTTAAATTTACCTACATGCATCAGTTTTTCAACATGTCCATCATGCTAAACCTCTTTAGTTTCCTCACTGAAGATCTCATCTGGTGCCAACCATGCTTCCAATCCCAATATATCTGATCAAGATCCTTCATCTCAAACTTTGAAATCAACGCCCTGTATCTGAGAGAATCCTTGGACCACTCTTTTGTTTGCTGCATGCCCCTTTGCATTCTGCAAAGTGTCACAGAACTATGCTGGCTTCTTTTTGATCACTGACTCCCTCTCAGATTTATCTCTTATAACCTGCCCCAAAAAGGAAACAAGAACAACAAAATCTCCATGGTATCCTCCATGGAAGATATCCTGCCTGGAGTCTAGGTCAGTAACCAAGAACATATCCTAAAGGAGATCAACTTCATCTCGTAAACGATAAGCATTTACATAAGAACAAGCATATCTCCTAGAGAGGAGATCAACAAGTGTATCTCTAGTATTGAGGGGTTAGTATAATGATCATAACTTCAATAGATCAAGATGCAGCGTAAGATCATAATAATGCCGTAACAACTAGAGACATATCAATTTTTAAGTAATCAAACCTGGAGTCTTCACTGTTAGGGAGGGTGTGCTTGTTCCTATGAATGTACTGAATTCAAAATCTCTGCTTGGACATCTCTCTTGTACATCCCCTGCAAACACACTCATGCTTTGCTGGATGATATAACTTGAAAAGAATATACAAGTGCATACCTTTGAAATTTGTAGTATCATTCAACTTGTCTTCTAATCTGAAACTAGACACCATCTCGACAAGAAGAGGTTAGAAACTAAATCAAAGAGGTTCAATGATTAGAACAAGCTAGAATCCCTGAAATTTCAACTTTGACCATAAAAGTCAATTTTGAGCAAAAGTCAACCTTTGACTTTGACTTTGACCAAAAAACTCAAACTTGATGTTTTTGCTGGCTGAGGGCACCAGAGGGTATGCTAGGCTAGGGTGCACTAGAATACCCAAAAATTAGGTCCAATGCTTCACTGAAAGTGCCCAAGAATTTAGGTTTAGGGTTGGCTGCAACTGCAAAATCAGAAACCCTAGTTGCAACTGCAACTGGTGCTACAACGAGCTTGACAAGGAACTCCTGATTTACCTTCCAGCGGTTAGATCGTTATGAAGGTAGTGTGGGCCCATAACCTGTTAGAATATTGTGCTCGTTTAACCATAGACAATGCTACACCATTGTCACCCATCCATAGGCATAAAGCCACCCTCGAACACCTTAACCTTTGCTAGATAGAATGATTCCGGGAAGCCACACTCGAACCAATAGATAGCCATAGAGCGCCCCTTCTTCGAGGGTAGCGCACAAAAGAAAGTACCAAAAAGACTGAACAAGAGAAAACTGTACAATTGCAGTTGTTGCTGTTCCTCCAAACTTGCGCGCTGTTTCTGGTTTTCTGAGTGAGAGTGAGTGAACAAATGAGCCAAGACATCCTCTATTTATATTAATCTGTCCAGTGACTTTTCTAGCTGGGTCGACCTGATTTTCTGGTAATTATATTTTCTGTTTATCTTTTTCCTGTGTAGCCGACTTGTCTTCCTGGAGGATAATACCTTAATATTATATATATTATGAGCTGACATGTCTTCTAGGGTTTTCACAAATCTGTTTAGGGTTTCTCTTGCTTCTGGAACATTCTATTCTAGTCAAAGGTTACACATGGAGGTTAATACCTCCCGTAGCTACCATAATATCAAGAGTTAACGGGTTGCTTAGTAATTTTGAATTCGAGAGAAGTGTGGAAAGATCTAACTTCCTCATCAGAAACAACATCTCTACTAAAGCACACCTTATTGGTTTATTGGTGTCAATATCAACCAACCTGTAGGCCTTATGATTGTTGCTGTACCCTGTGATCATCATGTTTTTGCTCTTTATCTAACTTGTTTTTCTTTTCATTTGGAATCCAAGTGTAGGGAGTAGAACCAAAGACTTTAAGATGGATGACTTTTGGCTTTCTTCTAGACCATGCTTCCTCTTGAGTCTTTTGCTTTACCACCATCGTTGGAGATCTATTCAATAAGTATACTGTTGTAAACACTACCTTAGCCCAAAACTTGTTTGGAACAGAGTTGTTCTGCAACATACACCTAGCCATCTTTGTGATAGTGCGGTTCCGCCTTGCAACTACTCTATTCTGTTGTGGAGTGTAAGGTGTAGTGAACTGTCTTTTGATCCCATGTTTAGCACAAAAGTTATTGAATTCTTTGGAAGAAAATTTGCCACCATTATCAGACCTAAGAGAGGTAATGTGACAACTTGACTCTTTTTCTACCAAGGCTGAACTTTTGGAATTTTTTAAACATGTCAGATTTCAGTTTCAAAAAGTACACCCACATTTTCCTCCTGTAATCATCAACAAACAAAAGGAAATACCTTGCATTGGTGATTGATGCCATGTTCATTAGTCCACAAATGTTTGCATGAATCGGTTGAAGGCCCTTTGTGCTCTCCACACTTGTCCTTCATCAAATGGTGCTTTGTGTCGCTTCCCTGTGTGGCAAACTCCACAATCTCCTTGGATTTGTTGCTAAAGTTCTGGAAGTCCATCTACCAGATTCTCTCATACCAACTAAGAGAGGTAGGTTAAGTTGTGGTGCCCATACCTCCGACGCCATAGTGTACTGATATTTGATGCACTCTTGGATACTAGTGCATTCTCTCTAACCTATCCAGTATCCACCAGCCTGAACAATCCTCGGTCCTCGACACTAAGAGAAATAGTCTTCTTGGTCTCCTTGTCAACCATGTAGCACTTGTGATTACTAAAGTTGACATCTAGTTGGGGGCCGTGACACATAATCTGACTAATTGAGAGTAGATTAAGCTCCATACCTGGCAGGTAGTATACATTGAGGAAGATTAGCATTTTTCCTCCAAAGGAAATCCACACATTTCCTTTGCCAGCAATTGTATACTCCTCCCCACCACTGAAGATCATTTAATCCGTGGAAGAACAAGACGTGTCTTTTGACAACCAGTCATGCTTGTTGGTGAAATGACATGATGCACCTGAATTGATGAACTAAGCTAATGACTTAGGCTGATCTGCTTGTGTTGTGGCCATAAATGCATAGAGGGATGACTCCCTCTCCTCTGTATGCTTTGTGACATGCACCCACTGTTGAGGGCCTCTCTGGTTGGTTTTTTGGTCAACCAACCTCTTCTTGCAGTGCTTCTTCATATGGCCTTCCTTGCCACAATAATGGCATTTGATGGTTTTCTAATCCTTGGTGACATCCTCACTGCTGCTATGTCCTTTCTTCTTGGCCCATTTTCCTTTGCCCTTTAATTTGGTAGCAAAGTCTCGCTTAGAACCCTCGATCTCACTACTACTACCGAAGTGTCCCTTCCATCTGTCTTGTTGTAAGAGTTTATTGCAGAGCTCATCAAACTTTAGGTCAAAGTTCATATGTCATATTCAGGGTCTCAAGAAGTGCTTATCAACTTGTGTTAAACTTTTCAGTGTGATTACCACCATGTCTTCTTCCTCCATCTCTCGACCAATGGCCATCCATTGTTCTCAAATATATTTGATCTTGAGCAAATGCTTCTGGAGGGGTGCATGCTCATCCATCATCATCAAAAACAACATGTTCTTCAGGAAGAAGGCTCTGCCCTTGTCTGATGTCTCAAATTTTCAAATGTGTCCAGATCGTTGAGGAAGTCTTACCTGTCTGGACATTTGTAAGCATCTCATCTGTCACGTACAACTTAATGAACATCACAACCTCTTTGTCTTTCTCATCAAACTTGTCCTAGTCTTTATCCACAATTGTAGTCGGGTAAGTTTACGAAGGACAATATTTGCCAGGCACCTATACTAATAAATGGCCAACATCTCCTACTGCCATGTGTTGTAGTTCTTGCCTATGAACCTCTGACTCTCTTCCAGCATGATGTTGGGTAAAGATGCCATAGGTGAAGGTTAAAAATAACCAAGAACATAATAATATGCTGAAAAATTTGCAGATTTATAATAAATCTTCCCGCAAATAGTCCAAAAACACGTAGATCTAGGCAAATGTGTTCACCACCAGCCCAATAAGACTTAGATCTGCTCTTAACCAGCTGAAAAACATGTAGATCTAGGCAAATCTGCTCACCACCAACTCAAAATCACTCAGATCTATTAATAAATAGCACCAAAAAAATCAATCTCCTTGGATCTGCTGAAAAGTAACAAATCAGCAACTAAAACTTTCAGATTTGCAAATCTGGGCACCAATATAGGAAAAAAACAGCTTCAATCTGCTTCCAGTTTGTTTAGACTGTTAAGAAAACTGAGAAATAAGACTATTGTGGGCTGTAAATTGACTTTTACAACACTTTTATGAGCAATTTCATACAATTGTGCAGATTTGTACAATTTTGTATCACTATACGACCATTCTGTATGGCGGCTGGGAATGGTAGCTGAAAATGGAGTTCCAATTTAAAAAAAATTGACCTTACTTTGGAATTAAAACAAGACAATACTTGTTTTCAGTAAAACCCTTTTGGCTTTTCGATGTGCTATGCTAGCGATCCCTTGATCTGTCTCTGCCGGCAGCAATCCCTAGGTTTTCACACTCTCAATCTCCATAGCTCTAGTTGAGCTTTGATACCATATTACGGAAATTGAGCAAATAAAGAAACCAAGATAACTCGAAAAAGTTCTCCATATTGTGTATCATAAGGAAAAAGCGAAAGCTTTCTTATACAGGATTACGAGCAAGTCGAGTCAGTCCACTTCATGAATGTGGTGGGATAGATCGAGAAACACAATAAAGTGAAATAAGACATAAAAGCATAAAATAAACTAAAGTCAAATTGACTATTATAAGCATTTACTTTAACAACAGTGATCAGGTATTCATTTGGTTTTGTTAAGGAGTATATTTCAAGGTTTAAAAACTTGAAGTAGGACATTATTCAAGCAGGAGGGAAAGGCAAATCAGATTCAAAACTTGTAAGTATGGTTCCGAATCTCTCTCCAGCATTCAAATTTTTTGCTCTTATACTCTCCAATATTCCTTTGTTTGTGAAGAATCTTGTAACTCCTTCTCTTGAAGTCGTTTTTTCTAATCTCATTCAACATTAAGTTCCTTAGAGGAATATGTGTGAATTATCTCCCAGAGATTAAGCCCATCCAAAGGGTGTCTCAAACCCTCTTAATTTTGAATTTGGTTGGGATAGAGGGGAATACCTGGAATCCTCCAAGAAGAAAACAGTCGTATACAACTATTATCATAAGGAGGGCCGTCAATTCAAGTCTTGCCTTGCTTGTCTTAAGAAAATTGAAGAGCTTGTAAGATCTATAGTAGGCACCAAAGGCCTTTTTGATGAGAATGTTGGACCATCTCATATTGCACATTTGGCAGTACAACACCCCTCAAGCGAGATATCATCCCCAGCCCCGTTATTGGAGGAGTTATTCTTTGGTTCTGAATAATACTCCAATGTTTTTGCATCATCAATTTGCTCTCCCGTTTCATTGTAGTAGACTACAGAATCTTTTCTAGTACAACATAGTTTAGTTCTTGTTTTTACCTTGCCAATTTTATATTTATTTTATAGGAGCAGCCTTTGTGCTCCCACTTTGTATTTTTAACTATTGTACTTAGCAATCTCTTTGACCTGTTTGTGGTCATCTTGCTGGACATTAATAAAATTATCTTATCTCATCTGCACTTTTGTCCTCTTCTTGGTTTTGAAGCTTCTCAACACATGACTAAACATGAACACCTTGTCTTTAATTATAGAGAACAACAATGGAGGGAAAGTGGTAACTGGTGACAATTCGGTCGTACAAGTGACAATATATGGTGATGCCATCATTAATACAGTGATACTATATGTTGAAGAAGCAACATTACATTCAGATCTGCAACAGAGGGTTTCGGATCTGCAGCATAGAAGTTCAAATCTGTAGCACAAAAGTTCAGATCCGCAACATAGAAGTGTAGATCTGCAAAGGAAAACATAGATCTGCATTAGAAGAGTTCAGATCTGCAAAACATAAGGGTATATTGCAGCACATAATCATTTTCAGAAATGGCCATGAGTGTGAGGGTTGAGGATAGGCTTCCGGGGTCTCAACAGTCAGAATTACCCCACTTGGAAAGAGAGGATGACTATGGTGTTGGAGGTCAACGAGGTCCTTGAACATACACCAGAGACTGCAACTGCTCCTACAGATGCAACGCAACTAGCCATTTGGAAGAAGGGTGAGGGAAAAGCAAAGAGCTTGATTCTTGATGGGATAAAGGATCATGTGGTCCCACATCTTTCAGGAAAGACTACCACAAAAGATATGTGGAAGGCCCTGAGTGACCTATACCAAAAAAAAATGAAAACAGGGTGATGGCTCTGCGCAAGTAGTTGTGTGGGACCAAGATGACCAAAGGTGAGGGTGTGATTCCTTATCTTAATGGAATAACTCAGATCAGAGATGAACTTGCAACAGTTGGCGAAAAGGCTGAGGACTCTGAGTTGGTGCGTATTGCATTGGATGGTTTTTCGAAGTCATGGGATGTCTTTGTCCGTGGAGTGGTAGCTTGAAAGAAGTTACTTGAATGGCAATGACTATGGGATGATTTTGTGCAGGAATAGATCAAACTTGGTCAGTCAGAATCATCATCTTCACCACAGATCGTGGATGAAGAAGGCTTGGCTCTTGCAAACAAAGGCAAGGGCAAGAAGAAGAAATGTGGGAAGACGAAGAACATTGAAGTTTCTAAAGTAAATGTTTCTAGTGTCACAAGATGGGACACTTTGCCTCACAGTGTCCAGAGAAGAAAAAGAAAAACCAACCGCAGATGGCAGCATCTGTAGCAGTGGAAGAGTTCGCCAAAAGCTTCGAGGAGGATTTTTGCAGTAGTTGGCGAAAAGACCGAGGACTCTAAGTTGGTGTGTATTGCATTGGATGGCTTTTCGAAGTCATGGGATGTCTTCGTCCGTGGAGTGGTAGCTTGAAAGAAGTTACCTGAATGGCAATGACTAAGGGATGATTTCGTGCCGGAAGAGATCAGACTTGGTCAGTCAGAATCATCATCTTCACCACAGATCGTGGATGAAGAAGGCTTGGCTCTTGCATGCAAAGGCAAGGGCAAGAAGAAGAAATGTGGGAAGAAGAAGAACATTGACTTTTCTAAAGTTAAATGTTTCCAGTGTCACAAGATGGGATACTTTGCCTCACAGTGTCCAGAGAAGAAAAAGAAAAACCAACCGCAGATGACAGCATCTACAACAGTGGAAGAGTTTGCCAAAAGCTTCGAGTAGGATTTTTGCTTCATAGCTTGTATATCTAGCGCAACAGTCTCAGACATGTGGTTTGTGGACAACAGAGCATCTTGTCATATGACAGGGCGCAAGGAGTTTTTCACTAGGCTACAGGAGGGAGGTGTGAATCTGGTTATAGAGCTCGGAGATGACAGGCGCTACAAGGCGCAAGGGGTTGGTACAATTTCGTTTCAGAGGGAGTCGGGTAAACCACTCCTGCTTGCTAACGTACTATATGTTTCGGGGTTGACTAAGAACCTCATCTCGGTCTCTGCTCTAGAGGATAAAGTGTACGAGGTCAGCTTCCGTAAGGTAAGGGTGTTCGTCAGGCCAACAGGGTGAAGCGAGAAGATGAATAGGATGATTGGGGTTCGAGACGAGAAGGTGTACAAACTTCAGTTTTAGCTAGGGAGAGCATTGGTTAGTACAACCACAGATATGGGTGAGTTGTGGCACAGGAGGATGGTGCACTTACACTTTGGTGCGTTGGGGCACTTGAGACAGGCAGTCACTGGATTGCCTAAGTTCACAACAGAGAGGCATGACCCTCCCAAGGGTTGTGCAATGGGAAAGTATGCCCGGAGACCATTTCCACCGAGCGAGCACAAGTCCAAGGGAGTATTGGACTTGATACATTCTGACGTATGTGGTCCAATGAGCGTGGAGTCAGTGAGTGGCTTCAAATATTTTGTTCTATTCATTGATGACTACTCTAGAAAGACCTAGATGTACTTCTTGAAGGCTAAGGATGAAGTCTTCGATAGATTTCAAGAGTTTAGACCTCTGGTTGAGAACCAAATCGATAGGAGGATTCGGGTCTTGAGATCTGACGACGGGGGTGAGTACATCTCCAAGGAGTTTGTGGATTATTGCGTAGTAGTGAGGATCAAGAAGGAACTCACCGTTCCTTACAATCCTCAATAGAATGAAGTGGCTGAGAGAAAGAACAAAACCATAGTTGGAGCAACACGGGCGATGATACATGATCAGGGTTTTCCACTGTTTTTATGGGTAGAGGCTAGTCGCATTGCTGTTTATATTCAAAACAAGAGTCCCCACATAGTTTTGGGGAAGTTGACACATGAGGAGGTATTTACGGGTACCAGGCCAGATGTGAGTCACTTTCGCATCTTGGGCAGCATATGTTACTGTCATGTACCCCCAAAGAAGAGGATGAAGCTGGACCCCACAACAAACAAGGGAATTTTGGTTGGTTATAGCGAGGTTTCCAAGGCCTACAGGATCTTTTTTCCAGCACACAGAAAGATCATTGTGTGTAGGGATATACTGTTCGAGGAGGAGTGTGCATTGAGGAGGTGGAGAGATTTTCCAGCACATTTAGAGGACCAGTAGGGACAAGACTCAAGGGTCAAGACAGAGGAGGAACATGGTTAGAGTATAGGATCACATTAACAGACATAGGGTACAAAATCAGGTACAAGTGTTCAGAGAGAGACTGTTGGACATGATCATCAAGAGTTAGATGACGAGGAGGAGGAGCAACGTGATGCAGTTCCACATGAACAAGGTACTAGGCCACGACCTAAGTGGTTTAAGTCTACAATCAATGATTCTAGGTTGGCAGGGCTTCCAGAGAGAGACTTCAGACGAAGTAAACCACCAGAGAGACTTGGGTATGTGGCATTGATGACACAACTTATTTGATGCAAAGCCTTCCACATATGAGCAGGTTGTACAACATGGAGTGTGGCAGGAGGCCATGATGGAGGAATATGCCTCCATTAGGAAAAATGATGTATGGGAGGTGGTGCCTAGGCCAGAAGGAAAGAAGCTGGTTGGATCCAAGTGGATCTAGAAGGTAAATCATGCAACAGATGGAAGCGTGCACAAGTACAAAGCCCGCTTCGTGGCAAAGGGATTTTCACAACAAGAGCGAGTTGACTATGAGGAGACTTTCTCCCTGGTAGCTAGGTATTCCTAGATTCGAGCAGTCATATCATTGGCAGTAGAGAAGGGTTGGTGCGTTCACCAGATGGACGTGAAGACCGTTTTCCTTAAAAGAGTTGTTGAGGAAGAGGTATATGTTGAGCAACCAGAGGGATTTGAGGTAGGCAGCAGAGAGACATATGTGTGTAGACTGAGGAGAGCCTTGTATGGGCTCAAGCAGGCACCTCGGACATGGTACTTGAGGATAAACAACTACTTGAGGGAGATGGGTTCCCAACGGACCGAGGTTGATTCGAACCTGTATTTTCTTGCACGGGAGGTGCCTCTCATACTGGTGTTATATGTAGATGACCTATTTCTGACAGGGGATGAGCAACTGATAGCAGACTGCAAGGCAAACCTTGCAGCTGAGTTTGAGATAAAAGACCTTGGGTTGATGCATTACTTACTTGGTTTGGAGGTCTGGCAGCAGGATGGGTGCTTCTTCTTGGGACTAGGGAAGTATACAGTGGAGATCTTGTGTAGGTTCAGGATGAGAGATTGTAGGCCCATGTCCACGCCACTAGTCATGAATTGGAGGAATATTGATGCATCAGATTCAAAGGTAGTAGACCCCACTATCTATCGTCAGTTGATTGGATCGCTCATGTATATGGTCAACACTTGTCTAGATATCAGGTTTGCAGTAAACTCTTTGAGTCAGTTCATGGTGGACCCTCAGAGAGTCCATTGGATAGCTGCAAAGCACGTGCTTAGCTACCTCAGTGGTATAGTGGAGTACATGTTATATGAGTGTAGTGGTGGAGTGAGATTGACAGGCTTTACAGATGTTGATTGGGCAAGATGTGCAGAGGACATAAAGAGTACTTCAGGTTGTTGTTTTAGCATTGGATTGGGCATCATTTCCTGGTTCAGCATGAAGCATAGATTAGTGGCATTAAGCTCTGTTGAGGTAGAGTACATGGCTTCTATCTTGGCAACATGTGAGGCATTGTGGCTGAGGAAGCTACTCTTGGGATTGTTTAGGCATGAGCTAGAAGCTACTGTGAATCGTGATTCACTGTGACAACTAGAGTTGCATCAAGCTCTCTGAGAATTCAGTGTTTCATGATCGTAATAGGCACATTGACATCAAGTATCACTTCATCCAGGATTGAGTCCAGGGAGGAGCCGTGAAGCTTGACTACATATAGACTGATGAGCAAATATCAGATATTTTTACCCAAGCACTGAGCAGGCATAAGTTTATGAAGTTCAAAGATTAGATGGGGTTGACGCAGAATCCCTTCCTCGCTAAGAGGGAGTGTAGAGATTGGATAGCAAGGAAGGTCTTCACCATGCATGACGTCCTAGCATAGAGGAGGACAATGAAACTTAGCCAAGTTGATGGGTTAATCTTTTTCTTAAAGTTGTACTTAGGAAAAAGTACATTAAATAGGTTATATTTTAATGTTGACTTAATGAGTACTTTTTATAAAGTTAGAGTGAGAAATAATTTAATTTGTGGTCTTTTAATCTTGACCATTGATCTCATAAGGTGTGTGAGGATCAATCTTGGCCCTCCATCCTTTTCGAGATAGGGTTTCTCACTTGCTAATTGCAAGATACCAGATATATAAAATATGCAGAACATAAACGAAATGCTAGAAATGACAGAATAACAGTAAAATATCCTGCATAATCTTCACAATACACATAAATGATATACGAAATAGCAACATAAATAACACTTTGATTCAGATAGCAATGTTCACAGGCCTCTTCGAGGGGGCAACCTCCAGTCGAGCAACGCTCTGTTACAATAATCTCCAAGGTAGGGTTTTCATACCCTCGACCCTTATTTATACTAAATGTGTCTATTAAGAGAAGCATCTAGAGGAAGATCCTTCTAGAAGCGGAAGCTTCTATTAGGTCTTCTTACATCCGCCTTATTCTATTTTATTGAAAGGTCTTATTA
>ML777218.1:493836-503873 GCA_009831015.1 Picea engelmannii | reverse complement strand
AAGATCCTTCTAGAAGTGGAAGCTTCTATTAGGTCTTCTTACATCCGCCTTATTCTATTTTATTGAAAGGTCTTATTAATATTGACCTTTATTACATCCGAATACATTGATCTACCTATGTGCGGGTTAGGACCTTAACACTGATTGAGTAAAAAGGAGATTGACTTGGTGAGGGGTGCATTATGCACAAGAGAGGGGCGATTTTCTGAAGAGAGAAAGAGGAGAATTGCTTGAGGGTTTGGAGAGAGAGTTTGCAAGGATACAGAGGATGCTTCTACATTGAGATTGACACACATCTTTAGCATTGTAGAGGTCTTTTCCTACATATATGAGAGTAGCCGTACTAGGTGACGCAGAACCCATGCAGGAACCGTACAATTACGTAGAGGCTCACGTAGGGGTATCTTCTGGCACGGTTTGGCTTAGAAGGATTTGCAGAAAGGGGTCGTATATTTATTGAGGAGGTTTGGCATTTGGCTAGGCCAATTTTATTGTAAGAGATCTCTATATTTTCCTGCTCAATAATAATAAAATACAAATAAGCTGCATTGGTTTTCCCTCTGGAGTTTTTCCAGGGACGAATTGTCCAAAAATTACTTGTGTACATGTGATGTGATTGCTGTTATCTTTTACTGTTAAGTTCTTGATTATTATTTTCTGTTGTGTATTATTTATTTGTGAAGAAAACCTGATATAATCAATCAACAAAAAATTTAATTGGTTTAGTGAACTGGGTTTAGAGAAATTTCACATGTACTCATTAATTGCTCAAGTCGATGTACGGATTTTTTAGTAGGCTGCAATTAATTCAATTTCTTCTTCCTTCTTGTGCGTCCAGATCATCTGTACATTTCCTTCTTCCTGGCCGTATGGATCCATCCTTGACTCTCAATTCTATCTGTCTCTTTCTCTCCAAATTCTCTGGTGTGCCAGTCTTTTTCTTGACATAATACTTTGATGTTTCCCTAGGCCACCATCACCATATCTCCAATACCATGTTAAATAATGCTATGGATAATATATGAGAGACAAGTGAGAGAGCATGAATGAGAGATGTATTATATCAATGTCTGTCTCAACTACATAAAGTGGTGTTATGTTTATATCTAGCAAGTTCCATTATTCATGTTAGGAACCACTCACCTAATTTCTTAATTACATTTATCATTAATGCCATTTATTGTATATGACTTATTTCCACTTTATGATATTATTACCTAATACATTAATGAAATCAACATTACAATATCTAACAATGTAATTTGTAACAGAACGGTGAATGTTAATAAAAAGTAGATCACCGACTGTAGAAGAGGAGGAAAAAAGAAGGGGGACTATGATTCTACAAGAGAGGAAAGACAAGGGGGCTTAGGTAGGTTAAGGAAAATGACCTTACTAAATGATTTATAACTCAAAGTATTTATTTACTTAATTATGTCCCTTGATTATTAGTTAATTGTTGTATAATTAAGCCTTGGGGGGTTAGAGCATGAAGAAATTACATGGGCCATTGTAAGGTTACATAGTACATACCCCTTCATGCCATGCAACTAAAAGCTTTACCTTTTCCATACAAGTGAATTATTATTTTTGGGGTTGAAGGTTTGAGAGGGGAGTTTGAATGTTGGTTGTTGTTCGAGTTATCAAAGAGCCAAACTATCAGAAGTGTGAATTACCCTATGAATTGTCCTTTTTTTGGGGAAGTTAGGAGAATTATCCCCGAGCGAACTTGCATGGGCATACTATATTCGAATTATGGAAATCCCCAACCATGAATTATGTGAGAATTGTGGCTGCTAGCCGTTGTCATTGAGGAAATTGCTCTTGCTGATATTACCTTGGAATCCCTGGAATCCTACTAGTGAGATTTCCTGGCTAGCCTATGCTAAATCCTTGGAGGGAAGTGGGATAGCCCGAGGGACTGTTGAGTAGAGAAGGCAATCCTGTTCCTTGGGCTGTGTATGTTGATGGAGAAGATGGCTATGGATGGGGAATTGCTGTGGGTGTAATTAATTAGTGTGAGATTGGGAATTGGGCTGTGAGAAGAGAAATTAGAGCCAACCGTGGGAAGAGTTCGCCCTTGTGGATTCATAGCTTTAGCTTGGGGGTGGCCTCTGTTGCAGAGAGAGATGGTGCAGTAGGGAGCCTATGGTTAGGTGGAGCATCCCTCCTTTGCAGCCAGTTGTTGGACAATTTCAGATGTACAAGTTTTTATAAATGTATCTGTGAATTGTGTTGAATTAATATTGAATTGTTATTGTTTATGCGGCGGTTGAATTAATTTCCAGATTGTACTTGTCACTGCCTATGTTAGCTTGCATTTATGATTTATGGTTTCATGAATAATTGAACGGTTAAATTTATGATGCATAAATCTGTACTGTCATGCCTATTTATGGTAAATAGTTAATAAGAAAACAATGAGTTCTGTTCCTTAATAAATTGGTGCGAATTTGGGTGGTTAAAACCAGTGTTACCAACATTGCAATAATATCGCCGACATTGCGATATTATCGCCGTTTTGAGAGTTGGTGATATTTTCGCCTGAAAATATCGCGAAATTTTCCTTCGGCGATAATATCACAATATTTTCTAAAATAGCATGATAATATTGCGATTCGATTGAAAATGTCGTAGGGCCACAGAAAGTGATGGAGTAAAAGTCGATTTTTGGGTTTTAAAGTGTCATTTTGCAAATAGAGTGTGGGGTTTGGAGAGCAAAGGAGCAAGAGGCAAGCAAGAGCTGAAAACTTAGGTTTTTTTTGTCATTTTGCAAACAGAAGAGGCTAGTAATCTACTAATTTATGGTAATATTATCTTTCATTTTCATCCTTTTACTTAAATTTTTAACATTACCATTAATTGTCTCGGGATGTTTGAGAGTGGTTCCAATCTCATTGGACTTTATATGGAGAAAGTAGAATTTTAGGGCCCATTCAAAATTCAATAGACTTAATGGTTTTCAGGATTTCAAGATTAGCAGTATTGCAACATTTCCACTAGATTCTATTGTGTATGAGTGTATGGAACTGGCATTTAGACAAGAGCACCAAGACCTCTATGTACCTCGATGTTGGTAGCATTGATTGTTGAACTCTTCTGTCATGACCCTAGTAAAAATGTACCATTCACTCAAGTAAAATCACTTATTAGGCATGTTAAGTTTTTTCTTTCTTATTTTAATGCTTAAAGGATGACACTGATTATGAGGATCCTAATATAGGCGATGATTTTGATATGTAGTTATTTGTTGTAGCATGATTTTTTTTGGACTCTAGAGGCCATTTACAGCCTCTTTGTTGATGTATTTTGGTTCAGAGATGGATTGCACTCGGTGCTATTTTGGTTATATGCTCACTTACTTGCTATTTACATGAGAAGCTTTGCATATTTGTGTATAATGGTTTGGATTCATATGGATGCGCATGAATATATCTTCACGGAGTCCGACAGAGCGAGTTGTACTTGGCAGTAGCACCAGTAGAGGACACTAGAGTCTAGCTCATGCTTCTTCTACAGGACATCAGAGTCCAATGCCAGCCCCAGGGCCTTCTTCCTCTAAAGGAAAATCCATTTATAGAGCCACCACCTTTGCCTATAAAAGGGGCAGAGGGAATCATTAGTTTATTTATCTGATTTCATTGTAGATGACTTATGATGATGAGATACATTTGTTATATTTTTTGATGATATTTTGAGGCTTTAGAGTCGGGACATGATTCAGTGTTGATCTATGATGTATTTGAGTTTACTAGACATTTTATACATCTTATATATCAGTTCTCTTTTCATATTTATGTGGAAATGCATTTATTTGATGTTGTTGATGCTTTAGATATTTAAAAAATTGAGAAAACATGAATATTTTTGTATTTTTTTCATTTTTACGACAATTTCCGATAGTTTGCGATATTTTCCCTGATGTTGCTGATATTTTCGTTTTCGGACCCTCGGCAATATTTTGCCGCTGCCGATGTTGGTAAGACGGGTTAAAAGAAGTAGCCCATATCTTCAAAGTGCACAGAGGGTATTGGGTATGTTACACAGCACATATAGCTGGGATCTGATAATCTGTTCCTAATAATGTAATATCATCAACATGATGGAAGAATACAAAGGCAAAACATCATCTATATGATGCAACAAACAATACCAGGGCAATGTCATGTTTACAAGGAGATCCACAGTTTTCCCAAAAAAATATCTTATGCTCTTGGTGGTGATGCTATTTGTTGGAATTTATATGTGCATTTTGATTGTTCTTTTAAAGAAGAGTAGGTGACTGTTCTGATGTTTTCTAAAAAGCAGCAAAGCTTCCGTCTTACAAATTATGTTGTCATGCCAGTTTGAGTCAGGACTTTGTAAAAACCTACTTCAGGAGTATGCACAGAAGCTGAACTTGCCAGTTCCTTGTTATTGCTGTGAGAAGACAGGGGAGGGACATTCATGCTTATTTACTTCTACTGTCGAGATTGCAGGGATTTCCTATGTAGGAGGTCCTGCAAAAAATAAGAAGACAGCAGAAATTAAGGCTGCCCGAACAGCGCTGTCAGCCATCCAAACACAGTATTGTAAGTTGTTCTTGGTTGCGTATTGTTTTTCAGTCTCTTGAAATTTCTGATAATGCTCTATTTTACTTGTTTACCAACCGTTGTAAAGATAGGGAACAGAGTACTGATGTGTTTCATCTGGTTTAGGTTCCCCAGGTACATTTACAAATCCTACTAGCTGCCACGTTGGAGCTGGTACAAATAGCACACATCTTGCTGTTCATTCTGGTTTAAAGAGGGAAAGAGCATTTGACCAACCCTCTGGAGAGCGAACAGCTGTGAAGACTAAAAGGCGGAAGCAATCAAGAAAGAAAATGGGCAAGAGACGGGAAAAAACTGCTGTGAATGGACAACAGACAACATCTGCCGAGAATACATCGGCAATAGATATAAAAGATGAACAGAGTCATCCGCAACAGATGTCCATAGATGATGGGAATCAAATAAAACAAGTAACATCCACAGAGAATACATCGGCAATAGATATAAAAGACGAACAGAGTCATCCACAACAGATTTCCACAGATGATGGACAGCAAATAAAACAATTAGCATCTGCAGAGAATACATCGGCAACAGATATGAAAGACCAACAGAGTCATCTGCAACAGGTGTCCATAGATAATGGACAGAAAATAAAGCAAGCAGAGGTGCTTCATTCTCAAGAGACTGGACAGAAGAGAGAGGATCGGGAGATGGTGGAGAGTGCCGGGGAAGAAGTGAAGCAATTAGGGGGTGTGATGGTTGATGCTCTGGGGGAGTCTGAACAACGTAATCAAGGAGGAGACATCATAATAGATGGTCTGGGAAAAAATGAACAAGATAAGCAGGAGGCAGACCATGAGATTTCTAAATTTCCATCGAATAAAGAAGAAGAAAAGAAAAATGGGACCCCAGATTGTCCAGAAAACGAAGAACAAAATAAGCAGCAGTCAAATGAAGGGATCGAGAAACTTCCAGTGGACAAAGAAGTGCAGAAAGTAAAAGAAGATCACAAAGACCATGGGACTCAAGAGGCTGTAATTCAAGAGGAGATTAGTCCTCTAGCATAGAATGGGCATTCTCATTGGCCAGGTTTGGTGATCTTGCTATATTCAGTTAGATTGCTTTCGGATATTTATAATTTCATATATATGCCAGTAGTTATTTTTTGTTTCCAAGCTTAGTTATCTGAGGAATATTTAAACTGGTAGTCTATAGATGTAATTTGTGGATTAAGACAAACACATATATGCACAGATATTCAATACTCCTTACAATAGCTCACTTGCAAGAATCATGGAAAAATGTTATTTTAAAAGATGGTTCTTGCAGGAGAAACAAGTCAGTTTGGCATGAATCTCCAACAAGATTATTGAATCATAGTGGTCCATGTCTAAGATAGGTGGGAATTTATCTTGGAGCTCTGCATGTTTGGCAATTTCTGGTTCCCAATCTTGATCTGTTATTCTACATGTTTTTGTATGAATTAGCTGCATTGGAACCCTAAGCATACGTTCATGATTACTTTCTTCAGAAGGCTTTTATGGAGAACAAAAGGTACAATCTGTCAAAGCAGGTTACTTGTAACAAAATTTGGCTGACTGCTACAGCTTCCTTTTCCTCCCCATTTCCAATTTGTTGGTAACACGGGTATACTCCGCATGTTTGTCTTGTATGCGGAAGGAGCCTTATATTTGCACTACTAGACACTTGACTTTGTAATGGGTTTTTATAAAGTTGTTTTAAAGTGGTTTTTTTTATTAAAGTGACTTTTTAATGAAATGTACCTTCTAATATTAAAGTGACATTATTTCATAAAGTGCACTTATGTTATAAAGTGAAATTGTACTTTGATATTTTAAGTGATTTATTTTGGAGGGAATGAATCATGTCCTTTGATCATGTAAAGGCAAGATTAGATCTTGGCCTTTGGATTTAGGGATGGGGAAGGTGAAAAGACACTTGGAAGGTGAAAGGTCACATTCGAATTATATGAGAATGCATTGGTTAGTGTGCAAGACACAATGAGAAGAAGAGATTGAGAGATTTCCGAGAGAGCTTTGAGGAGGAGAGGAAAGGGCACCAAGCTGGGCACATTTCCCAAGGAAATTTTCTGTTTTGAAGTGGCTGATATTTATTGCTGTGAGGAGGCCGTACTGTACGGATCCGTATAGTCCGTACAACAAGGAAGATGACACGATTTTCGAGGCAGATTGTGGGCACAAAAATCAAGGTCATTTGGAGTGTTTCTTGCTACAGCAGGGCCGTACAAGAGCATGCCGTACAACTGTTGTTTGGCACGTTTTTCGAGATGCTGTCCAACAAAGGAGCACCATACAATAGTACGGATTTGGCACGGGTTTCTAGACAGTTTATTGTGGGACTGTTGGGTGCTGTTAGAGGTATTCTCTTGTTGGAAATTGTAATGTTGCTGCTGATATAACTTTCCTGAAGCTAATAAAATCTCTCTCTCTCTCTTTGGGTTTCCCCACATTGGGTTTTTCCCTGGCTGGTTGACTAAATTTCTTTGTATTACATGGATGTGTAATTGGTGTTCATTGTGTTTATTCCGCTGCAAAAGTGTTTGGCAATGTGTATTTCTGCTCATAATATTTTCTTAATGTGGATTTATATATTTCAGAGTTCATAGATGACAATTATCTCTAGGTTGCTAAGTGTATGATAGAATATAGTGCATGCTGATTTTGTCATTAAATTTCTACAGAAAAAACATTTTCCATGTGTTCACTGGTGGTGCTTTCTTCAACAATTAACAAATAATTACTCAATTAATCAATTCTCATTGTATTTAAATCTTTAGAGACTAGAATACTGGTGGCGACTGATGCAGGAACATAAATCACCCTAATCAAAGTTGGAATTCTAGAACCTTCTAGAAGGCAGTGTGGTTGAGAGGATACGATTTCCTCGAAATTCGTGATAATGCTTGTTGTGTGTTTGTTGTTTTGAGCAATTTTAGCGATAGGGTGAGGATAGATCGGGTCTGGAATGATCTGATCCTTGTTGTATTCATTATTATAATGTAAGCCTTCTGAGCATTCGAGAGGGGGCTTGATACACTGTAAACTAGGCCAGGGCGCTAGGCCCTTAGAGGCCATATTTGTATTCGAGCTCGATTCAATATAATGAAATTTTGTGTATTTTCCTTGTGATTTTTTGTATTATTATGTTAATGCATATGAGTGTGAGATCACTAGCAAGAGTTGCAGGTTTGAGGCATATCAAGAAGCTCCATTGTCGATCATTGAAAGGATCAACAATGATTCTTTAAAGAACGATATCGGGGAGTATGGAACCGTGGAGATCTAGCCGTTCATCTTAGCGCAAGATCGACGGTCATTAAGTGTGCGGAGGATTAGAGTTGCACTACAGTTATTTAATCGGATTGGACGAATAAGTGATGGTGTAGGCCCTAGGGTTTGAAGGCTGGAGCTGATGGTCTGGTGATCTGGTGGCCCTGGTATTCCGTTGCCCAATGATCGATGCAGAGGATGGCAGATGGTCCGGTATTCAATACGCCCAAAAAGCTGGTAGTCCGACCATCAGATCGACTCTATCAGATCATGTTGGAATCTAGCGGGACAACATTATGATGGAAGGGTCGATGCCAACATTCTGACATCTGATAGGCGTGTGGTTTTCGATCGTGGTTCTATGAATATTTAGCGCCAAGGTTAAGCGCTCAAGCAATTGGTGAGGTGGTGGGAAGGAGTGCAAGACCTGCACGAAATGGGTGTTCGAAAATGGCGAAATTCGTATGAACTTCATGGAGACGAGATCGAAATTGAAGACTTCGAGATGTGATCCAGGGTGCACCGTGAGAGACATGTTTGAGTTTTATTGCTGCCAAGGACATGAGAAGTCCATTTTTTGGGGGCCTATAACCGACAGGTCTGAGGATCGAGTCCACAGAAAGGTCGATTTGAAGGAACTTCAGACCGGTCTTCGACAAGTGGGTATCAGAGCGCAGGGAAAGATTTCTCTGCATGAGAGTGAGAAGATTTGCAACAGCCTAGAGCAGGAAGTGCTCAGAAGGTTCTAGAGGAGAGAACCGAGCGAATACCAAAAGATTGAGCTTAGGAGAGAAGCTTAGTGAGGTATTGTGTAGCAGGGTGAAACATACTTGTTACTGTAGAGGCTTAGTTGCAGCTCACTGTTGAGCATGAGGAGAAGCTCAACGTTATGATGGAGTGATACATGAGGAAAAAGGAAGACCAGAGTGAATGTGATGCAACAATTGAAGACACATGATCAAGAGATCATGAAATTTTTTCTACCCTGGGAGTTTGATGTAGGAGCATAACCCCCCCAAATCAAAGTTGGAAGTCTAGAACCTTCCAGAAGGCAACGTGGTTGAGAGGATATGATTTCCTCGAAATCCGTGATATGGTTTGTTGTGTATTTCTTGTTTTGAGTGATTTTAGCGATAGGGTGAGGATAGATCGGATCTGGAATGATTCAATCCTTGTTGTATTCATTATTATAATGTAAGCCTTTTGAGCATTGGAGAGGAGGCCTAATACGATGTAAACCAGGCCAAGGGAGCTAGGCCCTTAGAGGCCATATTTGTATTCGAGCTCGATTCAATATAATGAAAATTTGTGTATTTTCCTTGTGGTTTTCTGTGTTATTATGTTAATGCATATGAGTGTGAGATCGTGAGTAGAAGTTGCAGGTCTGAGGCATAGCGAGAAGCTTCACCGTCGATCACTGAAAGGATCAACGATGATCCTTTAAAGAACGATATTGTGGAGTATGGAACCGTGGAGATCTAACCATTCATCTTAGCCCAAGATCGATGGTCATTAAGTGTGCGGAGGATTAGAGTTGCATGACAACTATTTAACATAGCCAGACAAATATGTGATGGTGTAGAGTTTGACCGGACCAAATGAATAAGTGATGGTGTAGAGTATGGAATCGTGGAGATCTAGCTGTTCATCTTAGACCAAGATCGATGGTCATTAAGTGTGTGGAGGATTAGAGTTGCGCGACAACTACTTAATCATACCAGACGAATAAGTGGTAAGTGATGGTGTATTCTGGTTCCCAATGGTTGACGCGGAGTATGGTCGATGATCCAGTACCTGATACGCCCGAAAAGCTGGTAGTCTGACCTATCGGATTGACTCTATTGAATTGTGTTGGAATCTGGCGGGACAACGTTATGATGGAAGGGTCGGTGCCGACGTTTCGACATCTGATAGGTGCATGGTTTATTATCGTGGTGTTATCCACCAGGTTGCACAAGCTGGATTTCCTGAAGAGCCGCCGAAGGATGAGCAAGCAGTGCTCATACACGCAGAATTCAGTGATTCAGCAGGCCCTGAAAAAGCCCCTTTTTTTCCGTATTTCCACTGTTGTAATAAGTGTTTTAAGCATGAGAGAATGTAAAAGGCTATTGGCCACCCTTGATCTGGGAGTGGGCACATACTCCGGAGTGTTTTTTTTACTTGTTAATTATCTTTTCTTCTTACCTTAGTG
>ML777218.1:465897-482218 GCA_009831015.1 Picea engelmannii | reverse complement strand
ATAAAATCAATATCATATCATCAAAACAAAGCAATATCACCGTAAATGAATCAACCCAAATAGCACACTCCCTGACTCAATCCGGAGTCCAAGGGGGTTCCACCGATGCCTCTGCATCCTCAAGGTCCGAAACCCTGCACACTTAATGAAACTGAGTCAGCAGCACCTGTCTACATCAAGGTAGTAAAAACATCCTGTCATCTAACTTAACGCATCATAATGAAGAAAAAATGTTTTATCATCATAAAAATCCAGATCACTTGCGAGCAAGTGTCCTCAAAGAATAAGTTTTGTAAGTGCGCTAGAGCGGGATGTTACAAAATCCTATGTGAACTCTATTGCAGAATGGTCTGATATGGTACTCAACTGTGACTAGGGATGTTCCATGTATAAAGTAGGTCTTTTGGTTTGTGTTGAAGGCTATCTTTCTCGAGAACTTGTGCGAAACATTAAGCTTGTTCATTGGGGTTGAACGTTTGTGCAAAGTATGCAGTACTTGAATAATCCTAAGGCTTACTTTGCTTGTCAAGCCCCTAATCATCATGTGAAGGACTCTCCTCTCAAAAAGATGTCGAAGCATTCCAAAGAAACTAAAACAAAACCCCAAGACCCAACTAGGTATAGGGTACATGATACAAATTCTATGACTCAACAAGAAGTTCAACCTGTTATCACACAATTTGTAGTTGCTCAAAGCCAAAGGCGAGTGAATACTAAATTGATGTAACAAGGAGGATGTCCTATCACCGTCACCTTAATAAGACACCTCTTTCTATTTAGGAGTAGTACCCCAGGGGAGACGTCCTCAGTGACCTGGGGGCTTGAGACGGCTAAGGCAAAAGTATTAAGAAAGTCCCACCCCTCTCATAGGTCACTCTGATCAAAAGTTCCAAGGGTTTTAATGAGATGAAGCAAAATAATATTTAAGTGTACCTACCCAGAACAAGACAACAAGAAAAGATGCTATTTGCAAGTACCATATGATGTTAGTGCTTCATAAAACCATAGACTTTTGATAAAATGAACAAGCTAATATAAAAGCTGAAGCAATAGAAGTATTTATAACAACAATATATATTTAGCAACAACTACACAATTATGCCTCAATAATGCTTCAAAAATGACAAGAAATGATAACATAAACTTGATAAAATGATAGTAATTGTCAGAAGTGATGATGACAATGTATTATCAAATTTTGATCTTTCTTTTAAGATGAATTTGCTGTTGTTATAGATGGTTGTAGCAATCTTTAGCAACAACAACAAATTAGTTAGTAAGTTAGTCTAATCTAAAGTTAGAAATAGTTAGTAAAAGTCTTAAGGTAGATGGTTTAAGAGTTTGTTTGGTCAATCAGTCACTTGCAAGGTGTGAACTAGTGCCTTTTAGGGTAAATGGAGTCAAAGTTTGCAGTGATAATTCTTAGAGGGAAACAACAAATGATAATAGATGAACTAAAGGAAGGGGAAGATAATTGAGGTGTTAGTAACCTAAGGCCTCAACATCTAAAACCCTAGAAGGAAAAATGCTAGAAAATAGGTAACCTTAGGCCCTAGCGATTTCCTTCTTCTTTAGATCAAACTTGAAATAAAATGTATGAAGTTTAATGAAGCAATGTTGTTAGAGTGATACAAAGGTAGGGCTCTAGTGTATTCTTCAAGGGAAATGTTCTCTAGCAAAATCAAGTAGGTGAAAAATTATAAAGAAAATGACAATAACATGTGCTTTTCTCCTAGGGTTTCAAACTAGCAATTTCATAATCTTAGAAATGAATAAGCAAATTTACCATAACGATTCAAAATAAAGAAGAATTGCAGATTTTTACTTACTTCATCAAGAATAATCTAGTAACAAAACCCTAATTGAAGAGTTTCGACCATGAAAATGCCAAAATACACTAAGAATAGCCTCCTCCAAGAGTTGCAGACCACTTAATTTCAGCCAATAAGCCTTTAAAGAGGCTGAATTTTAGACCTTACACTTGTGTGAGTGAAAGATGATCCAAAAATGAGAGTCTTAACTCTCTATTTATACAATATCAATGACCTTTAATTACATTTTAGGTAAAAAAAGGCCGACATGGTCAGTGTATATCAAAAATCCAATTTTACATAAAATTAACAATTCAAAACCCTAATTTGTCTTTAGGGATGACGTCATGCCCCTCCTAGGGTGATGTTAGGCCCCATCATGGAACGCTAGGCCTTAGAAGTGAGACGTTAGGCCTCAAAAGCTGCCACACATGCCAACCAAGCCGTCCTCGTGCCAAAACCCTAATTGGATGATGTCAAGGCTCAATATGATGTCAGGGGCCTTCAAGGGCCAACGTCATGGTGGAAGGGCAAGACCACCCTAGGTCCACGCCTGCAAAAGTGTCTCTGGTGGAATGTCCTTCTTTTTCTCCGGTGCAAGCCTCTGGTGTCCCTTTGCCCTTGGCTGGGGTCACAACATCCATCTGGTGGGATTTTAGTCCCATGGAGGTCCGAACTAATCATCTCCCGATATGTACCTGTCCCTTGGGCATGGTCCTGCAGCAACAACAAGTACGCCCTCCATGGGTTCATAAGTCACAGGGATCATAGCAATGTCAATCCCATCTAATAATCAAGTTACCCAAACATGTGCATCAAACCCCCCTTTACCCAGACAAATGCTCAAAAGACGTTATGCTATATAACAAGCCAAGTTTGGAGAGGGCCCGACGATGTCCTATTGGGCTAATCCTTCTCTGGTGTGGGGTGTTTCCCAGGTGAAGAGCAATCTAGGCCATGTAAATGTATGAGATGGTGTAGGGAATGTTTGGGCAAGGGGTGCAATGATGACAGGGAAATGTAGGTCTTACCTGCGGGTGCCTCTGTAGAGGGTGAGCTGGACCTTGTCATGGATGCCATTGTTTCCTAGCCCATTCAATGCCTTTTACTCTTTGTCTTATTGCTTTTCTTTTCAAGAGAATAGTTGGAGGAAACTGTCCTGGCATGGTGACCAGTGGTGACAACGTTACCCACAAGTATTTCACAGAAATGAGAAGGCTGGCTCGTGATGAGACCCCCTTTCTCTTGGCTATGCCACCAAGAGCCACTACCCTGGTTTGGTGACCAGATGAATAGTAGTGTCATACCGCTACATGCCCATGGATCTAATAGGCGGGCTCATGATGAGACCTCCTATCCACCAACTAGGCCTTGAGTTTTATTTTATTTTATGGGTCCCCTTTTCTTGCTGAGAAGCCTTTTATTGCCTTCTCGGGAATCCCTGGGCAAAGCATCTCAAGGTTTCATCTTGGCTTTTAACTTTTGCCAACTACTTTTACCCTCTGGGTCTTTAGCCCTGTCTTCCCACAAGGCAAGGTACAACCCTTACTAGCTTGGCAAACCCAATGCCCAAACCAATGTAGGGGTAGATGAGAGGGATAATGATGAAAAGTGGTTAGTATGGAAGGAATGGACGATGACCTTTCATAGACCCACCCAGTGGCAACTCATCCCTAAGGGAACCAACTTACTAGGGCGCTCTGTCACCCCCCTAGGTATGGACAAGTTAAAGGGCATAATTTCCAAGCAAACGTCATGAAACAAAAGAGAATTCAATGCACATATTCAAATGTTTTGAGAATCAGAGTGACACATACCATGATACCCGGACTCATTACCTCATGGAGCAAGACCCACTGCTACTTTAGAACCAGGCCGATGGGATGGATGCTGTTGCTGTTGATAGATAGGAGGCGTTGAAGAAAAGATGGGCTCTCCGAGGCCAAGCTCAAGTTATATGGCTCTCAGTACTCCATGGCTAGGACCTGTGGGCCTCGAGACATAATCTCCTTAGTTATCCCTAGGATAGGGGATAACACAACCTAAAGAAGGTAGAAAGAACATTGTTAAGTCTTCTAGTATCCTAATATAATAGTTGATAATGATGGGTGACATATTCAACAAAATGGTATACAAAATGATGCATCTAATGTTAATAAAATCACCAACCATCTTACCTAAATCCCTTAAAGTAGTAGGGGTTGAGAAGGTCATGACTTGTAAGGACACAAGTGCTAGCAGTGCCCGTTACAACAATGGAGTCTTAGATGAGATGTTAATCAACAATGCTTTCGGGCATTGGACATGAATGGTCTTTTAATGAGATGAAGATTGAGCTATGTTCATGAGTCGGGGGGACAATTCTTCCTTCCAAGATGATATGTATTAAGGACTTAATCTTTGATTTGGGACCTGACATTAGTTGTTTGTAAGAAGTTTCGACTTGTTGTTTAAGATGTCTTTTTTCAACAAACAATATTTTGGTTTATCGTTCGTGATGACAATCTCAACGCAATTCTTATTGTGTCCTCCTAGTTGAGCTTTTTAGTGGTCTCTCATGGGTTAAATTCTGATAATCGATGTGTATGGTTTACTTGTGCACCAATTGGATGTGTAATTGGATTATGTTCCATTTATTCTCCCAACCTGACTTGGGACAAATGTATGCTTTTTGCCTTGTTTCACCTTGGTGTCCATCCTAGGCATCCTAGTCCCCTGTTGTCACTCCTAGGTAAAGATGGTACTACTGGTGGTTCCTTGAAAGGGGTAGCGTACCATTCCCGATCATACTTACTACTTTTCCATCCCCGATCCATCCATTCTCCCACCTTTTGGGTAATGTGGTTACATGTAGACCAAAAATGCATGTATGTCATTCTCTTATGAGAAGGGGCTAAAGGCCAAGAGGTAGATTGCAACCGGCCAATAATAAAGAAAGAAATGTGATAATGAGGACATTTAAAAGCCATAGTCGATACTTGAGCTCTACCCCCTCATTAATGGTGATTGCCCCTAGTCTTAATGCAATTAAACACATTATCAATCAAAGAGGAATTGAATATATCCCGAATGAAAAGCAAAGGAAGTGCTAAATGCTTGAAACCTTTTTAAGGGGACTTGCAAATCAAATAAAATAAAGAAAAAGGCAAATAAGGGGTTTGGAATGCAAACAGCATCAAGGAAAGGGTAACTCAATCGCCAAGCGCACCGTCTACAAAGGCACTCATGGAGGTGAGCCCATACATTGTCTTGCATCTTAGTGACCCCATGCCCAGATGTAAACCTCATGACCACCTCACATTCGTTACATATCTTTGATGGGTTCTTCCGGGAAATATCTCTCTACTTGGGTACTGACACACTTAATAGGTTCTTTTGATGGTCCTTCCATACTTAAACTTTCCAAATTGCATAAAGTCTTGAGCTAATGTGAAGTTTGAAGGGGATACCCAATGAGAGTTGTTCATTTGGCTTTGTGTTAGTAAATGGCTTACTTTACATGATTCTAAGGACTATTTCCTCTTATGATTGTTGGTTTTACTTGATTCCATGGTTTTGACTGACTTGGGTGTACCTGACGTGGTATTTGGAGGACGTCCCTATGATTTCACCCAGGATGTTGTGTACTGTGTGTAGGACATAACAAGTGTGATGCAGATCGATGGGCCACCTGATGACTTAGCTCTCTTCGATGCAGGTTCTCACCCCTCTGGGACCTTGGATGATGGACATATAAGCCTTTATTTTGTAGATACAACCATGGTGGCACACAGATGGGCAAGAAGCCTACACCTTGAGCATTGTACCCCATAGGTTATTAGGGATTGGATGGAGGACGTTGCAGTAACACATGATTGGATACCATGCAGAGACGAGATGCACCTTCATTCCACCTTGGACACTTGTCGTTTCTCCTTGGATGGTGAGCATATGGATGATGACATCATGGATTGGAGCTTGCTTGCCATTGGGGCACCCGTTTGATGAGTTGGGGTTTTGATGACGAGACATGACCTTTGATGAGGATGAGACATGGCCTTTGGAGGCGTCTTACACCTTCTTGGAGCATGACATCAACCACACGTGTGGCTTTGGAGGGCTTATTATGATGTTTTAGCATGATTTGTTATTGTTAGAGGCTAGTTGAGGGGTCGACCCTACTTGTATCATGGATTCATTGTTGTTTTAGGCATTATTGTGGACAAAACGCTAGGTTAGCCTCATATATAAAGGATAGCACTCATTTTGTAAACTCATCATCACAACTCACACATTTGTGAGATCTCTTCTCTAAGAAAGTTTGCTCTATCTCTCTCTTTTTTGGTATGGATGTCTTGTGCGCAATTTTTGAAGGATAATTTATGTATGCTTCTTATTTGGTGGATGAATAAAACTAGGGTTTCTTCATATGCAACTTGTCTTAGTAAGTGATTTGTTTCAAGTTTGATGCTATGTTCGTGGTATGTTTTGGTGAATGCTATATTGTAATTTGTTACATTCTACTTTGTTCTTGTTTGTTGAAGCATCTAAGACCTGGTTCTAGAGATTAAAAGTCTTTATCCTCCTAGGGCTTAGTCTTGGGTAGCTCAAGATCTAGGGTTTATAAGGCCATAAACTTTAGACTTTGACCTAGTTCACTTTAATCTTCAAGTTAGACATCCTAGAAGAAGGAGACGATACCTAGGGTTTATAAGGCCGTAAACTCTAGGATTTTCCATTTGAGTTTGATCTTAGGTCTATAAGGATTTAGCCCTAGGGTTTCAAATTCCCATCTCTTCTTGGCTATCTAATTGATGGTGTTGCTTGACTCCATTGCCCAAAGAGAAAACAACACTAGTCTAATATTTGCAAGTGATACAACTCACTTCAAACCCTCTCTCTCTCAAAACGCTTTCGTAGATTAGATTTCACATATTGTTGTCATGCTTATGCAATTCCAATGTTTAGCAATCTAAGTGAACTTATTGTTGCTGTTATAAAGGTTTGCTACAGCCATTAGGGCTTAATTGGATTGCTAAATACTTACTTAATATTGTGGTTTTAGAAGGTTAAAATAATTGTTGAACAATTGGATCTTATTCCACATGTTGAGGCCTATATTTAAGATTTTATTTACATTTTTTTGAGGCCTGATTTATTGTTGCTGTTATAAAACATTCGTGGCTGGTATAATCATTGTTTACTACTGCAATTCTTCTACAACAGCCTTCTTGCTTGATAGCTCGTATTCTAAGGGTGATCATTCATGTGTTAGACTTGGTAATTGTCATTATATGCATTGGTAAACTTGTCTTATAGATGTCAACCAATTACCTCGTCCAAACTCTTCTTAACCTTACACATTTCCCTAGATCTAGCCTATCCTTTTGAGGTGACCAAGATAGGGGGCCATAGGCTTGGCTAATCTTGCTATAGGATCCCTTGAGGGCATAAGGGAATCCTCCCTTGTGTTGGAGCCGTCCTTCACGAAAATGAGGGAAGTATTTGCCTAGGTGACAGTGGCATTTACTTCCAAACTGTTACACATGTTTAGCATCTTGTGAGGGCTTTGCGCAAGTGCCAAATCCTGTGAGAACAATGATAACAGGAACCAAATTGGAACTAGTAAAAAAACTATACACAAAACTGTTCAATAAAAAAAAACAAAATATTCAATTTTTGTGAAAAAAATTATATGCATCTACATCCATGCAGATCCAAACCATTAGACACAAATCTACAAAGTTGTTTCACGCAAATAGGATGTAAGGGTCAATATAAGAACTTAACGTCGAGTGCCATTCATATCTGAACCAAAATACATAAACATAGAGGCTCTAAATGGTCTTTAGAGTCCAAAAATAAGCTTAGTAATAACTATAGTCTAGACTTTAGACTCTACGATCTAATCATATGATAGGAGGAATCTTGATCCTCTACATGGGTAGACTTGGGATTGGGACTTTATTCCCCTAAGCCTAAAGGTCCAACATCAATGTTTAGATCCTTTTGTTGTGGAAGTGAGTCCTATTACATCCTAGGTTCTCATTAGGTGTAAAAGTCCTAAAGGTCCAACATCAATGTTTAGATCCTTTTGTTGTGGAAGTGAGTCCTATTACATCCTAGGTTCTCATTAGGTGTAAAAGTCCTAAGCATAAGGATGAGACCCCAAGGTCAACATAGGCAAGCCACTACTGTCACCTTAGTGGCTTTGCCTTTCTCACTTTAGACTATGGATGGTCCTAGTCAAGGGGGTTTCCCTAAGGTCAACTAAGCTCAATGCATTATAGTATGAAGTGGGGGCAAGAGAGAGCTTAGTTTTATTATTATCTGATTTAATGTATATGATTAATGCTTCAAGATTCACAGCTTATATCAGATTTCCAATTAGCCTTAAAGATTAAGTGATCAACACAACACAAGGCTAAATTAATGCAAGTAGACTTAAGGTTATGCAATGAAACTCAACACACTTGCTTTAAAGAGATAAATGATCAATTCCAAATCTGTTTATGATGTATTTAATGTAGATAATTTCAGATTAGAAGAGATCTATGAACAGCCTTTTTTTTAAGATGCAACTATGACCAATGAAGGCCGTGAAGTAGCAAATCATTTAGGATATTAAGCAAGAGAGAGAGAGAGAGTAAATTTGCTTATGAAACACACAAGGTGATTTATAAACCTGATTTAATGTGTTCCTTCAAGATACATTCCAGATTTATATCACCTTTAACAATGCTCTTCGGCAGGAGATGAAACAATGCCAAACTAGTGCAAGAAAGAGCAAGACATCTAGGGTTTTGAGGCCTAGAATCCACAAATCTAAGTCTAAATCTGTATTAATGATATTTCTATGTGCGAGTTCCAGTTCTAAAACAAAAATTTAAAGTATCTTTTAAAGATATCCAACCAACAAAGAAAGAGACACAAAAAATGCAAATCGACTAGTTTTTTAGGCTAGAAAAACTTAAAAGTGGATTGTTTGCCTCTAACTTGACAAGAATGATCTTCAACCTGTTTTTTATGATTTTTCTTAGTGAAATGTTCAGGTCTGAATCAGAATTAAATGCCCTATTAAGATCTTGCAAACCAACAGACAAACAAGAGCCAAATCAAGCAAAACAACCTAGGGTTTCAAGGAAAATTTCAGCGATTTGCTTGGGAAGGGAGAGCCAAATTTGAGATATGATTTTTAGGGTGTAAATGGCTCTAGATGCAATCTAATTTGAGGTATTTTCTGCTGTAAATTTTCAGATTGCTAAGCAAAAAAGTTAAAATAAAAATAAGTTATTTTAGGGTTTTTGGTTGGTTGAGAACGGAAGAAACCAATGCCTTGCTTTGGTTGGGATATGGGTTCAAAATGCACCCTAAGGGGGTGATTCTTCAAATGATATAAAGGACAAATAGGGCTGTCAAAACAAGATCCTAAATGTCCCAGATCTAGCAAGCAAATTTCTACAAGAGTTTGGAAGGGAGGGGCCTTCAAGAATCACACCACCTCCAAAACAACTAGGGAGTGTTTTTACTTGAAAAGGATTGAATGTTGCTTTCGTTCTCAAGGAATAATAAGGAAATAATTCATTCACTTCAAGCAAATAAACAAAAGGTTGAGAACATACCTCTCCAACATAGTGATACCATTCCTCTATAGTGCCCAAGTTGTCTTTGACAAGTCAATACTTGCAATAAGAACTAACTAGTATGATCCAAGAATATTTTCCACATTTCAAGAAGGTTGATCATCCGTTCCACAAAATGTTAAACAAGAGACAAGAACAAAAGGTTTTGTTCCAGTAGTTTCCAACAATTTTATAATGAGGAGTCATCTCTTATTTATAAATGAAGAGCTCAACAACCTCTACAATAAAATAACATTAAATCTCTAACAACCCTAGATCTATGCTCAAAAAACTAATATCCTCTAACAAATTAGAGAGGATCTAGTTAACAACAATATAATATGGTGAACTAATGCCAAATGTACAATAGAAAAGAATAGATGCCTCTACAAAGTGGATGCCCTCCTTAAAAGTGAGATAGACATGGTAAAAATACAACAACTTCCCTCCTCTAGGGGGGTTGATCTCATCAAATACAACAAGACAGCCTCAAAATGCTCAATACGTCCTTCACACCCGTGGATCCAAGGGAAATAGGAGGCTCGTCCCCTTAAAATGCTCCATCACATGCTCAAAATGCCCCACACATGTGAGATAAAGGGCCAAAAGGTGAGTCGCTCCTAAAAATCCTCCAACGTCCTCCATAAATGATGCCAAATGAGTGGAAGATAGGCATGTGTGGTCCTCAAGTGCAATTATCGTGATCAAACAATAAAAAAGGAGCAAGTTGGCCCCTATAATGAGTGATGATGTGGCACATGTGGCATCCATGGTGTATACGACCTGTCACAATGCCCAATGCATGTCTCATAACGCCCAAGGAAATCACAACGCCCTAGGTGTTAGAAATAATAGATGTGCTTGTTTAACCATAGACAATACAACAATATTGTCACCCAACCATAGGCCGAAGCCACCCCCAAGCACCTTAACCTTGACAAAGAATGATTCCGGAAGCAAACCCTAGGCCTAATAGCCAATCAATGTAGCGTACCTCTCTCCAGAGCTATCTCACAAGGCAGAAAGTCCAAACCATAACCAATAGAAAGTCCAAGCCTAAACCGAGAATACAGGTTGCAGTAGCAGCTGCTCTCAAGACTTGCGCACTTACTCAGTTTCTGCAGTGCGCACTCTTACATTTTTGCAGTTGCAAGATGTGTGTGTCAAATGAGATCTTCCACCCTATATTTATACTGTTCTCTTTAAGTTGTTTGGGTTGACTTCTAGTTCCGGAGGCTAATAACTCAATAATAAATATTCTCTTGAGCCGACTTGCCTCCTAGGGTTATTATCCATGCTTTAGGGTTTCTTCTTGCTTCCCAGAATATTCTATTCTTGTCAGGGTTACACGTGGAGGTTAATACCTCCCGCAACTACCATAATATCAACACTAGGCAAGGCTCAAAATTCAGAACGCCCAAGGCATTCTTGTATCTCAATGTAGGTAGATATGTCTCAATGTAGGTACACAAATCTCAAGGCAAGTACACAAATCCCAATGCAACAAAATGATAAATCATGCCCTGATATATGTGCCATTAGGTGAAGAAACATAAAGTATCATCCTTTAACTTTTTAACAACTAATTAAATTTATACTATTTACCAAGTTCAACCATGGTGGGGACAACATCAACCTCTGTTACATGTGACAACTCCTAAGACAAAAAGCATTATGTAGGACACTAAGTTAAGAGTATGTGATGTTAAGGGAGGGTAACTCATGAGTTGACTCTCATTGCCACATAAAGTCTGTTTAAGATATTCATCCACATGAGTGCCTTTAAAGAGGGGGGGTGCTTAGCATTGAGTTACCATTCCTTTAGCCCTTTTTCTTACTGTCCCTTTTCTTCCCTTTTTCTTTATTTGATTGGTCCCTTTCTTTAGATATGCATTGTTTCGCATGGGACTTGGGGCATTGGGCCTTTTTGCAAGGTGGCATGGCTCAAGCTTTATATTTAGCCTTTTAGTTCTAGTTGCTTCAACCTTGAATTTATAGCCCTTAAGATGAGGATTTCCTACATGGGACTATTAAGTATGGACCTTTCTATGACATATGATAAGTCAACCATGAGCGGGAATATGATAAATGTGCATGGAAGTGATGGGAAAGATGACAAGGAGTGAAGATGGTTGGGGAGAATGGGCATGCTACACCTATCTAGGTCTCTTAGTAGAACTCAATGCAAGAGTGACAACGCTTATCTAAAGGGAGACTATGATCCACCATGATACAACAAGGCAAATAATAACAATTTAGATTGTTATGATCCATTATTAGACTACACCAATGTTTACTACGGTTATGATAAATATATGAAGTAACATTAGCATACATGAGCAAGAATGAAAGATATGACAACATCCAATACATCAAGCCTTATCATCATAATCATCGCAGTAAATAGAGCACTGAGGCGCTCTCATCATGTGCACAATATCATCCCTATTGCCAAACAACTAAACCATGCTAGCATCATGAAATCATCAAGAATGGGCATATCCACTGTGCAAGGAAGATCATCATCCAACAAGATCTTTAACGTACAAGCTCTGAGTGATCAATCTAAAGTGCTCACAATGAAGTGTGAACTGGAACGTCATGCCATTGGGAGGGTGGTGCTCGTGTTGAAAATTCTAGCATATGATGAAAGTTACATGGTTACCTCTCCATATAGTATGAGGGGTAACAGGTCCAAGTCCATCCAAGATAAGACTGTCTGCAAATGCTATTTGTTGAGTCTCCACATTCCACTCTGAGGAGGGATCAATATTGTCCAAGGCGATGGTTTTTTAATTTTGGGTATTGTCGAACCATTGGTTATATTAAACACAGACCAAATCATTTAACTACTTTCGTTCCAAACAATTTGCTTCTTGGTGTGTATACGCTCAAAAACATTCCAGTAGCATTCACACCTAGAAGCACTACATGTCTGGCCCAAGATTCAAATTGCAAACTTTTGCGAATCAGGGCATTGGCTACTAAACTACTTCAACCAATAGGTTACGATGAGAATCAAACCAAAAGAAGCTTCATCAAATTAGTTTGAAACTTTGAATAAACTTTTGCAATTTGTAGAATAATGAATAATATAACTTAAAAACTGTGAAATTGCTTTCTTGGTGGGTCCTTGGTTCTGCCTTGCACAACCATACTCATGTTGAAGGTATCCTTATTGTCATTGAAATGCACAAGCTTATTGCGTATCTTGTCTTGTATCTTCACATGAAGGATCATATGTTTAATGACTTCATTTACCTCCCCATCTAATTCAAACTCTCTTGGATAATGGCACCTTGAGTTCAAGTAATCACCAACAACATGTAAACATTGATAGAGTTGCATAATCAATCTATTATCAATGATTTTCCAAAGAGGAAGATACTTTTGTCTTTTATTATTGTATGTTGCCTTTATTGCCTCTTTGGTCTGATCAAATGGCCTCATAAATAAAACCCATGGTAGGTTTATCACTATCTACAATTCACAACACTTTCACAAGAGGCTCTTTGAATTTGACTATCTTTTCTACCTTTTTGCAAAAAGCATTTTCAAAAATGTTTTCCATGATTTCATTCTCTTTAGGACTTTTTCTCCACTAAGATGCATTTCATTCATCAGAAAAAAAAAAAAACATCTTTTGGAAGTTGCCTCTTCGGTCAAGGATGGGTTGTAAATAGTGTAATGACTGAGCAAACAAGCTCTTGCCCCCAGTGTTTTTCCTCATAAGGTTCAAGACCCATGTGTGGTTGTAGATGTATTTGGTTATTGTTTTTTATTGTTCCACACACCTCTGCACCCACTCAAGTTTGCGAATGTCCTCAAGAATCAAGTCCAAGCATTGTGTTGCATATGGAGTCCACCAAATGGCGTGATGTTTGTTCTCCAACATCCTTCCTGCCAAAATATATATGGAGGTGTTGTTCATGATGATCTGAAGTCCACCCCCAATGAAGAAGGCTAAACATTCAATGTTTTCGACCTTTTCTGGTTTTCCATCACCAAAAACTGGTCAGACATTCTTTGCTAAGGTTGCAATTTTGGATGGATGAAATTGTTGTTTTAATAGGGAAATGGATTCAACACCCTCAAATATCCCTACTACAACCAAATTGTGTAGTTTTAACATCTAAGATCTGCAATTCCATCAATCCAAAATGATTCTTGCAGGATTGTTAGAATTAGGGTAGTAAAGCTGAACAGAAGTGTCCTTTTAAATTTCAGTGAGAATAACAACTAGATCTTATATTCAGAAAAAAAAATCTACACTGCTTGAACAGAGACGTGTACTCAGATCTAAACTAGTTTAGATATAGCTAAAAATAGATCTAGAATAAACATCAATTCTGATCTATAATACTGGTGAAATTCTCATACAGATTTAAACTCATAAAGAACTCAAATCTGATTATGAGCAATATAACAACTTCTGAAACAAAGATTAAGAATCAAACTCAAGATACAGTCCAGATCTGATAACCTATAACATTCAATGCTGATATATATATCTAGACAGATCAAAACAAAACTCAAAACAAGATCCAGATCTGATAATGGTAAACTGAATAGATAACTTACCTTGCCTTGAAGTCTTACCTCTGAAGGAGTCACAACCACACATTAGAGATGCAATACCATTTGTAATTATGCTCAGACAAAATTCAGAGTCATAGATCCACCATATAGGTTGGATCTCTTGCCAAGAGAAGACTAGACTTTCTTGCCACCAAGAGGAAAAGCCACTTAGACTTTACACAGGAAATTTCTATAATCAAACCCCCATACACAGTTACTGTGATAAAACCCTCATGCACAGTTTCTAAGATCAAACCCTCATACACACTGATAGGTACGGCAGCCTTAACAAATCAGTAGAGGGGCTGCGGCTCAATTTGAGGGACAGATCTGGAACTTGCAGCTAAAGGAGCCATGGATCCTTACCCACAGGGAGCAGACATCAAACAGTCTTCAAGCTGAGCAAAGAGGGACAATAGAGAAGGGCCGAGCCACCACACAAAAAAAAACTCAGCAACAGTTACAAAGGGGCCGCAACAAAGAGAGAAATACTCCAACAACAGATGTAAAGAGGGCCGCAACAAAGAGAGAGGATCCACACACCTTAGATGCTCAATAAAATAAAAGTGTGATGTGAAGGGTAGAGGGTAGGCTTATTTATAGTTTAGGCTTAGAGCACAAATAATAGAAATTAAATTAAAATAATTATTATTAAAAATAACATGTTTAAATTAATTAATTTAAACATGTTATAATTAACATTTTAATTTAAACTTTGCTTTAATCCTTAAGACAACAAAAACCCCAAACCAACATAAGCATGGGTAAAGGAGGGTTTAGGTGGGGTAGCTTGGTGGCAATACTTGTCCATTCATATTCAAGGTGACCTTATTAACTTTATCATCATTGCATATGGGATACATCCCTCATGTGGTCATGCCCACCTTCAAGGAGGGTCATACACCAACAAAATACCTGATCAAGGATCAAGTCGCCCCAGAACATTTCTGGTGTCTTATCCACCAAGGTACAAGACCAAGGATCAACCCATGCCCCAGGCATGGGTACCCTGGACCATGTCTAGGGGCCCTAGACATATCTAGGGGCTTTAATTGCTTGGTCCCAGACCAAGAACCTCAGTCATATACTGGGGGCCCTCTCAGGGGTCTTTACTGCTTGGTCCCAGACCAAGAACCCCAGTCATATACTGGGGGCCCTAACAAAGGTCTTTTGCCATGGCACTGACTGTTTGGTCCCAGACCAAGTACCCCAGTAGTGCACTGGGGGCCCTAGATCTCGACTAGGGTCTTTGCCATCCTCTCGGAGAATGGCTCTTGCAGCTGCTATAAATTTAACACTCCCTCTCAGCAAGAGAGGCATTCTCAGCTACACCAAGCTTGTCACGAAAGTATACAAACTTTGTTAGGGACAGTGGCTTGGTAAAAATATCTGCTGTCTGTTCTGTCGTCGGAACATACTGAATGCTGAGAATGTTCTTCTGAACCATGTCTCGGACATAGTGATATCTCATCTCAATGTGTTTTGGTCTGTCGTGAAACACTGGGTTCTCAATGAGCTTTATACAGCTCTGATTGTCACAGTGAATGACTGTGGGTTTAAGCTCTGAACTAAACAAGTCTGAGAGTAGCTTTCGGAGCCACACTGCTTCTTTGCTAGCAGCACTAGCAGCAATGTATTCTGCTTCTGCAGTGCTTTGAGCTACAAAGCCCTGTTTCCTGCTGGACCAGGAAATCATTGCTGAACCCAAACTGAAGCAATATCCAGAAGTACTCTTCCGATCCACTGTATTTCCCATCCAATCTGAATCTGTAAAACCATGGAGCATTACACCTCCACTGGAGGTGTATCTGAGACCATAAGCTATAGTTCCCCGAACATATCTCAGAATGTGTTTTACAACAACCATATGTATGTGCTTTGGTTCACACATGAACTTGCTAAGAGTATTTACCGCATAACAGATGTCTGGTCTCGTGTGTACGAGATACATCAAAAATCCAATGATCTGTCGATATAAAGTGGGGTCTTCTGGATCTAAACCTGTAACTTGATCTTGTAGTTTCTCTAGGTTAGAGATCATTGGAGTTGTCATGGACTTGCAGTCCATCATGCCAAATCTGCGAAGTATATCAACTGCATATTTACCCTGTGAGAGAAAGATCTCTCCTGGTTTCTGCCAAACCTCCAAGTCCAAAAAATAGTGCATGAGCCCCAAGTCTTTCATTTTAAATTCTTCAGAAAGCTCCCTCTTAGTCTGAGCTATCAAGTTTTCCTCTCCAGTGAGGAACAAATCATCCACGTATAAGACTAGGATAACTGGATGATTTTGAACAATCTTTATATAAAGATTTGGATCTGCTATGCTCTTGG
>ML777218.1:450794-462253 GCA_009831015.1 Picea engelmannii | reverse complement strand
TCACTTTTGACTTAAAACTCCTAAGTCAAAGTGAAATTAGAATCATAAAGTAAAGTATGAGGGTAAAAGTCTTCCCCCTTTGTGCTTAGAGACTCATAAGCACATGGGGACCACTTTCCAAGGTATCCAAATCTCAACAGGAGAATCCAAGACTTTGTAGAAAACTGTCTATTCTACCATACCAAGCTCTCGGAGCTTGTTTCAACCCATATAGGGCTTTCTTGAGTTTGCACACATGAGATCTTTTATCATGTATCACGAAACCTTCTGGTTGCTCAATGTATACTTCTTGCTCAACTTCACCGTTAAGAAAAACAGTCTTAACGTCCATCTGGTGAAGTTTCCAACCAAAAACTGCTGCAAGTGAGATAATAATCTTGATTGAAGTATACCTGGCAACTGGAGAAAAAATCTCGTCGTAGTCAATTCCTTCTTTCTGAGAGAAACCACGAGCCACAAATCTCACCTTGTATTTCTCAATGTTGCCATCTGCTGCATGCTTTATCTTATAAAGCCATTTTGAAGTTACTACAGATTTACCATGAGGTCTAGGAACTACAGTCCATACATCATTCTTTAAAATAGATTCATATTCTTCATTCATAGCATCTTTCCATACTTGATGTTTGGAGGCATAAAAAAATGTGGAAGGTTCTGAATCAATTACAGTATTTAAATGAGCTATGAGACCAGAGTACTTATCTGGTTTCTTGCTTTCTCTGAAGGTGCCCTTAGGAGCTGAATGCTTTTCCGCCTCTTTCAATATCTCTCGAGACCAGGCTAGTTTCCTTTTAGTAGGAGGTATTTCCATTGGAAACTCAATAGCATCCCTTGAGGGATCCACTGGAAATTCCGAGGTTTCCTCCCTTTGCTCATCTGGAAGAGGAGAGTCTGAAAGGTCCAGTGGTGGAGCTTCCTGCTCCTCTGAATCACATGGAAGCTCTCTGGCCCGACGAAAAGTTGTTTCTTCATGAAAGGTCACGTCTCTGCTTACTTCGATGAACTTTTGGCCAGGGATATAAATCTTGTAAGCTTTTGAGGTCTCACTGTATCCCACAAAAATTCCTTTCTTGCCGGAGGGCTCTAGTTTGGTCCTCTTCTTTTTTGGAATGTGTATATAAACTGGGTTGACAAAGATTCTTAAATGATCAACTGAGGGCTTACATCCGGTGAAAACTTCTTCAAGAGTTTTCTCTTCAAGGGCTTTGTGAGGACATCTATTCTGAATGTAGATTGCAGTACTGGCAGCCTCAACCCAAAGTGATAGAGGCAAGTTTTGATCATGCATCATAGCCCCGACTGCTTCACAGATAGTTCTATTCTTTCTTTCAGCAACCCCATTCTGCTGAGGGTTGTATGGTACAATTAGCTCCCTCTTAATTCCAGAGGCTCGACAGAGTTCATCGTATTTGAAGGACTCAAATTCTTTACCATTATCTGTTCTGAAAACTCGGATGTGTCTTCCAGTTTGATTTTCAACAAGATTATTGAAATCTTGAAATTTGCTAAAAGATTCATTTTTAGTTTTTAAGAAATAAATCCAAGTTTTACGCGAACAATCATCAATAAAAATGATATAATAAATGCAACCATTCATAGAGGGTGCAGACATGGGCCCACAAAAGTCAGAATGAATTAAATCCAAAATTCCATTTGATTTTCTATTACTGAGAGGATAGGGTTTCTTTATGTTCTTACCAAGTGAACAACCTTTACAAACACTATCATGCTCAACATAAAATACTGGCATACCTGTCACCATCTTTTGCAAACCTGGAAGTGCATTGTAATTTAGGTGTCCAAGTCTCCTGTGCCAAAGCTTGCAGGGATTGATCGTCTCATGAACTAGAGCTTGAACAACMTGACCTGAAGGCTTATAAAGTCCACTCTCACGAGTTCCAATGGTTATAACAGTACTTAAATCTTCATTTGAGGACCATAAGAGGGCCTTTCCTTTGGAGAAAGCTACTGAATAACCTTTACTTTCTAAAACTTGAACAAAGATTAAATATTTCTTTAGACCAGGTACATAAAGAATTTCATCAATGTGAAAGATATTACCTGAGTGAAACCGGAAAGAGGTAGAGCCAAAACCTTTTATGTCATAGGTGCCATCATCACCTAGTTCAACCTTTGCCTTGTATTTATTGTCTTGATAGTTTGCAAGGTTTTGTTTGAAGCCTGTCATGTGTCTGGAAGCACCGCTGTCTATTAGCCAAATCTCCTCTGACTTGGTGATAGTGCCGRAAAGAGTTGAGATGAGATAATATTCCTTATGTTGTTCTTGCTCTTTGGTGACAGCTCTGGTTTGTCTTCTTTGAGGCTCCTCTTGGGGTTTAGCCTCTTCAGTGGCAATTGAGGCCTGAAATCTTCGTCTTCTTTTCTGCTGAGAGGGAGGACTCCTGCAATCTTTTGCATAATGTCCTAGCTTATTGCAGTTAAATCATTTAACTTTAGATAAATGAGGATTGAGATGAAATAACTTACCTTGGGGTTTCTTACCTCTGCCTTTTGACTTGGGGAACTTCTTCCATTTCTTGGTCTTTGCTGCAAGGGCATGATCTTTTAGAATTGGATAGTCATTTCTGTTGTTTAGTCTTCCTTCTTCTTCTAAGCAGTCATGCCACAACCTTTCAAAATTAGGTTGGGATTCTCTTCCATTCACAGATGCAAGAAAAACTCCCCAAGCATCAGGAAGTCCATCAAAAGCTGTTTGAACAAGGTCATCATCATCTACAGGAACTCCTATTGCAATAAGCTGATCTTTGGTCTGAACAATTTTGGAGAAGAAGGTGGCAACTGTATCATCCTTTCCCATTTTCAAAGTACGTAATTGTTTCTTCAAAATTCTTTTTTGAGTAGGTGTCTTCTTTTCATAGAGGTTTGCCAAAGCATCAAAACAATCTTTGGCAGTCCTTAGATGACCAATGATGGGCATCATGTTGTCCTTGATAGAATAAAAAATGATTCTTTTAGCCTTGGTTTGTTTCCTTTGACATGCTGCCCTTGCTGTGTTTGTGGTAGGTTTTTCAATCTCCCTAGAGATAAAATCTTCTAGATCATTCTCTTCAAGAATGTTTATTATTCTATATTTCCAAGCATTAAAGTTTGCAGCCCCTACAAGTCTCTCTTCAGCTTTAACAGATGAGGAAGCCATGCTTAGATCTAAGTTAGTTTAGAAGACTGATCTTTGCAAAACAACCTTAACAAAGTGGATCTATGTAGGCTCAAGATTAGGTCCTTGAGCTCTCTTCACACCCTTAGCTCTGATACCATGTTAAAATTAGGGCAGTAAAGCTGAACATAAGTGTCCTTTTAAATTCCAGTGAGAATAACAACTAGATCTTATATTTAGAAGAACAAATCTACACTGCTTGAACAAAGACATGTGTACTCAGATCTAAACTAGTTTAGATATAGCTAAAAATAGATCTAGAATAAACATCAATTCTGATCTATAATACTGGTGAAATTCTCATACAGATTTAAACTCAAAAGGAACTCAAATCTGATTATGAGCAATATAACAACATCTGAAACAAAGATTAAGAATCAAACTCAAGATACAGTCCAGATCTGATAACCTATAACATTCAATGCTGATATATATATCTAGACAGATCAAAACAAAACTCAAAACAAGATCCAGATCTGATAATGGTAAATTGAATAGATAACTTACCTTGCCTTGAAGTCTTACCTCTGAAGGAGTCACAGTCACACACTAGAGATGCAATACCATTTGTAATTATGCTCAGACAAAATTCAGAGTCATAGATCCACCATATAGGTTGGATCTCTTGCCAAGAGAAGACTAGACTTTCTTGCCACCAAGAGGAAACGCCACTTAGACTTCACACAGGAAATTTCTATAATCAAACCCCCATACATAGTTACTGTGATCAAATCTTCATGCATAGTTTCTAAGATCAAACCCTCATACACACTGATAGGTACAACAACCTTAACAAATCAATAGAGGGGCCGTGGCTCAATTTGAGGGACAGATCTGGAACTTGTAGCGAAAGGAGCCGCGAATCCTCACCCATAGGGAGCAGACATCAAACAGTCTTCAAGCTGAGCAAAGAGGGACAATAGAGAAGGGCCGAGCCACCACACAAAAAAAAACTCAGCAACAGTTACAAAGGGGCCACAACAAAGAGAGAAATACTCCAACAACAGATGTAAAGAGGGCCGCAACAAAGAGAGAGGATCCGCACACCTTAGATGCTCAATAAAATAAAAGTGTGATGTGAAGGGTAGAGGGTAGGCTTATTTATAGTTTAGGCTTAGGGCACAAATAATAGAAATTAAATTAAAATAATTATTATTAAAAATAACATGTTTAAATTAATTAATTTAAACATGTTATAATTAACATTTTAATTTAAACTTTACTTTAACCCTTAAGACAAAACAAAACCCCCAAACCAACACAAGCATGGGTAAAGGAGGGTTTAGGTGGGGTAGCTTGGTGGCAATACTTGTCCATTCATATTCAAGGTGACCTTATTAACTTTATCATAATTGCATATGGGATACATCCCTCATGTGGTCATGCCCACCTTCAAGGAGGGTCATACACCAACAAAATACCTGATCAAGGATCAAGTTGCCCCCCGTTTTAACTTTTACATTATGATTGTTTTTATTTCACGAGGTATTCATCTATTCTTTCAAACTCTTTTTGTAAAAGTGGCAAAGTGCTATCATGAAAACTGGGGCCTTTGAAGCTCGAACCATATGAAGCTATAACATCCATCATAGGTTGATAATATAGGGAGTTGGTAGTATTCTTTGAATCCATTGAAAAGGATATATGGAGCACAACAAGCTTGATATCACCAATAGAGCATGCACAATTTATCCACAATCTCAAAGAAAGCTCACTAAGTTGGTATGCCCATTGTGGCTCACTTATATGGGTCGCAAAATAGCAATGACTTTAAAACACTCTCTTAAGTAATTAATTTTAGAAATTAGAACTACTTAATTTAGTATTTGATTGGTTTGATTAAATTATTTCATAACTTGTCCTCAAGAATCAAGTCCAAGCATTGTGTTGCATATGGAGTCCACCAAATGGTGTGATGTTTGTTCTCCAACATCCTTCCTGCCAAAATATAGATGGAGGTATTGCTCATGATGATCTGAAGTCCACCCCCAATGAAGAAGGCTAAACATTCAATGTTTTCGACCTTTTCTGGTTTTCCATCACCAAAAACTGGTCAGACATTCTTTGCTAAGGTTGCAATTTTGGATGGATGAAATTGTTGTTTTAATAGAGAAATGGATTCAACACCCTCAAATACCCCTACTACAACCAAATTGTGTAGTGTTAACATCTAAATCTGCAATTCCATCAATCCAAAATGATTCTTGCAGGATTTTAGGCCAAAAATTTCGGTTTACCATCCCATTATTTTGAGGGACTGGAAAGGGCCAATTTGTAGCTTGTTTAGACTATGACCACCTCCAACTCCTCAACTACATCCAAAAGATGAAATAATAATTGTGCATCATTTACGTGATCAAATGCATCTATCCATTTAAGAAACATATTTCCTTGTGGGCAAGAAATGAGGAAATTAAGAATGGGAGAACACCTTCCATCAATGGAAAACACCTTCCATAAATGCATCCATTGGACATGATGGTGTACCCCGTTTTAACTTTTACACTATGATTGTTTTTATTTCACGAGGTATTCATCTATTCTTTCAAACTCTTTTTGTAAAAGTGGGAAAGTGCTATCATGAAAACCAGGGCCTTTGAAGCTCGAACGATATGAAGCTATAACATCCATCATAGGTTGATAATATAGGGAGTTGGTAGTATCCTTTGAATCCATTGAAAATGATATATGGAGCACAACAAGCTTGATATCACCAATAGAGCATGCACAATTTATCCACAATCTCAAAGAAAGCTCACTAAGTTGGTATGCCCACTGTGGCTCACTTATATGGGTCGCAAAATAGCAATGACTTTAAAACACTCTCTTAAGTAATTAATTTTAGAAATTAGAACTACTTAATTTAGTATTTGATTGGTTTGATTAAATTATTTTATAACTTTTCTAATTGAACAAGTTTCCTCTTATCATGATCAAGGTTAATGCATTGAGATTTAGCATTACAGGGGATCCATTAGCACAATTTTATTGATTTGCACTTCGGCTAAGCAAACAGTGGCCCTAATCACTGTTGATGGGGTTGGTGCACGTCCACAAGCGCAAGCACAAGCACTAGCATGTCACTGGTAGGACTTGAACCATGGTGGGGACCATATTAGCTACCTGCTTTCACCGAGCATGCAAGCTGTACTTTAAATTTTTTATTTCAAAACTTGAATAAGTTGTTTGAACCACACACCAATAAATTGTTTACATTAGTTGTTCGAATTTTGAATAATTCACAAAGATCAAAATGTTAGGTTTTGGTAACTCGAAGGTACTTCTGCATTTATTGTGCCTAGGCAAGAGTCTGAGCAAATGTCTCTCTCTAGGGACTTTATAAAGTGTATTTATAAAGTGACTTTATAAAGTGATTTTATAAACTCAAGTTGAGCCTTTTAATATTTATGGGTAAAATTGACTATGAATTTTGGGTCACTTAAGTGATTTAAGTGAATTCAACAGACGATTAAATCACGACCGTTGATCTCAAGAGGGCAAGATCTAATCTTGACCATCTATCTCTTTCGAAGACCAAGGGTTAGGGTAGTTACTCATTAATGAGTGCATAAAGATAGCCATTAAGGAGAGTGGGGCACACTTTTCAAGGAGAGCTTGAGGGAGACAAAGAGGCATGTATTTCAAGAGTTTCCAAGAGAGCTTTGAGCCGAAAGAGAAAGGAGGACATCAAGAGAAGGGGTGCACTTTCTAAGAGGGAGAGAGGACACATCCCAAGACTGGTACAACATTGAATGCTGGTTCGTACAGCAGAAAAGAGAGGCCATACGGTATGGATTTAGAGGGTCATACTGTTGTTTTTGGTTGCACAGAAATCGAGGCTGCTACAACACAGATTTCAAGGCCGCTTGTGGGTATTTTCTGTTGGAAACAAGTCTGTACAGAAGAGGGCCGCACAGTAAAAAAATTGGGCACATGTATCGAGGTTCTGTAACTGTTTTGCAGACTGAACTGGGCCGTACAACAGTGGCATAGTTTTCAAGAGAGTTAGACACAGATTTCAAGAAGGATTTTTGTGCTGGATTTGTGAGATAAGTGCTGTTTTATTCTTGCTGTAATAGACTGCTGCAATCTCTGAATATTTCTCTGTGAGCTCAATAAAGAAGACAGTCTTGGACTGGTTTTCCCCATTTGGGTTTTTCTAGGGGCATTGCCAATAAATTATAGTGTCAAATGTGTTGATTTTGTCTGCTGTTCATTTATATTTCTGCTGCTATATTTTTAGATCTTAGTCATTATGTGTTTCTGCTCATAAAGTACAGTAGTTTACTGAAGTCTTTTTGGGAGGTTGAAATCTGTGTTGACTAAGTGTTTTTCCAAGTTATTTCAACATGGTATCAGAGCAGGAGCTTTGAAGTTCAACAAACAAGATATTTGGCACTTGATTTGCAGTGAGTGCAGAGGGTTTTTGCCTGGAAGAAGGAAGGGAAAGAGCTGAGTTTCAGTTGAGAAGGTCATGGCTATTGGCTTGAGGTTCGAAGATAGGTTGGGTGGGGCAACGAACTTTAGTCCTTGGAAGGAGAGGATAGTTTTGTTGCTAGAGGAAGCTGAGTTATGAGACATTTTGAAAAACACACAAAAGAATCCCATCACTGTTCCTACAGATGAAACTCTTTAGGTAGCATTAAAGAAGAAGAACGTAAAGGCCAAGAAGATTATCCTTGATGCAATCAAGGACCATGTTATTCCCCATGTTGCAGGAAAAACAAATGCCTTCGAGACGTGGGCATCTTTGAGCAAGCTATACTAAAGTTCCAATGAGAATGAAAAGATGGTATTGAGAGAAAAGGTGAGAAACATAAAGATGACCGAGATTGAAAAAGTGTCCGCATATCTCACCAGAATCACTCATGTTTGTGATGAACTTGGCGCAGTTGGAGAGGTTATATCCGATGGAGAAATGGTTAGGATTGCTTTGAATGGTTTTTTAGAGAAGTGGAACACATTTGTTAAATGTGTTGTCTCCAGGGAAAACAGTCCCAACTGGAAGAGATTGTGGGATTACTTCATACAGGGAGAGACTCATGAGGAGGCTCTTTGTAGTTGATAGTTAAAGGGTGAGTAGAATGAGGAGAATGTTTCCCTCTTAACAAAGAAGACGGACAAGAAAGCTATAGGAGGGGAGAATTCCTCTTATGGCAGGAAGAAGGACATGAGTAAGGTAAGATGCTTTGCATGCCATGAGTTGGGGCATTATGTAGGCCAATATCCGAACAAGAAGAGAAGCAAGAAGGATGTCGAGAAGCAACATCAGTAGAAGTGAGTTCACGTAAAAGTTTGAGGAGTTTTCCTTGATGGCTTGTCTTGCAGGCATTGGTTTCTGAGGGTGTACAGACACTCTTGCATGGTTCTTGGATAGTGGGGCTTCTCGACACATGATGGGAATGAGGTCTATATTCCTTAGATTTTCAGAGATCGACTCAGACAACTATGTGGGGTGTGGGGTTAGCACCATACATGTTCTAGCTGTGAAAGGAGTTGGAAGTGTTAAATTCTAGTTGGAGTCAGGAGGGTATCTGGAGTTGGCCAAGGTATTATATGCTCCTGAACTGCCAGTGAACTTTCTTTCTATGTGGACTTTTGAGATAGATGGATGTGGGATTGTGTTCTATCAAGGATTGGCGTACCTATATCCAAAGGGAATCTCTTCTGACACAAGTGTGTTGCTTGGTGTTCGGTTGGAGAGATTGTACAGAGTGCTTGGTCAACCTGTAGTTGGAACCAGTGGGCGGCTGGAGCTTGAGTCTGACAGGTGTGAGGCTTCATAGAGAGGACCTTGGATGGATATGTCTCTTAATCAGAGTTCAGTGCAGATAGCTGGAGATGCTTTGAGTTCAGAGGGAGCAGAGGCTTCCAGTGTAGAGGGAGCGACTATAGTAGCAGAGGAAATGATGGGGTTGGAGACAGATCCAGGTGGAGTCTCCAAAATTACCTCCCTCACTAAGAGGGAGTGTTAGATTTTGGTAGCTCAGAGGTATTTTTGCATTTATTATGGCTAGGCAGGAGTCCAAGCAAATGTCTCTCTCTAGGTAATTTATAAAGTGTATTTATAAAGTGACTTTATAAAGCGATTTCATAAAGTCAAGTTGAGCCTTTTAATATTTAATGGGTAAAAGTGACTATGAATTTTGGGTCACCTAAGTGATTTAAGTGAACTCAACGGACGATTAAGTCACGACCATTGATCTCAAGAGGGCAGGATCTAATCTTGACTATCTATCTCTTTGGAAGACCAAGGGTTAGGGAAGTTACTCATTAATGAGTGCATAAAGGCATCCATTGAGGAGAGTGGGGCACACTTTTCAAGGAGAGATTTAGGTGTTGATTTTTCATAAGCTAGGTTAAGCATGAAGTTCATTCCATTTTTAGCATTTCACTTAACGATAAACAATAATGTTGTAGTAACCAAGATCACAAGAAGAAACACCATGCACAAGAACACAAGAAGTATCCTGGGAAACCCTTCTCAACAAGGGAAGAAAACCCAGCCAAATCCTTTGCTATAATCTTCAAGAGAAAGACCTTCACCTCCAAGAAAGACCTAGCACACAAGAGGGTGCTTAAACCCTAGAACTCTAGCGCCCAAGAGAGGTGCGCACCTTTTGCCAAAGAAGTGTACTTGCTGAAATTTCCACACTCACAAGTATGATATGTTTCTACAATGAAGGATTTCCCTTTACTTATATTAGACTTGTCCTATCAACTTTAGTGTCTATTGGCACAACAGGGCCGACCTCACTTAGACATATTATTTATTATTATTATAATAATTAATATTAATATTAATTATCTTTTACATTTATTATTAGACACAATAAGGTAGGGCCGACCTATACCCTTTACATAACAAATAGGGTTACAAGTAGGTCTGACTCTTGAACAGTATATATCAAAGGATCTGATACACCCACTAGTGCTCATCCACTAGGGGTACATCCATAGGGATGTCATAGCTCTAATTCATTGTGTTACACAAAAGAACCAGGTCTTCACACGTTCACCTATGCTCGTCCACAGGCACGTCCACTCTACAGATTTGCTTTCCCACACCGACAGGAGAATGATCTGGAGTCTTCTCGTCAACTCTGTTGCTCAGAGGAGGCTATCACATCATCTTCATTTCTGTTCACATGATGATTTTCCCAACACTTTTGGGATTTCACACGTTCACCTTGTGCTCAGCCATAGGCATGTCCTAACTCAACAGATCGCTTTTCCACCGGATAATCATCTGGAGTTCTTCTCACTCACGTAATGGAGGAGGTCATCTCTACATTCCTGGCTCTGTCTCAGGCAGGAACCACGTACCCTTCTTAGGGGCTTTCTCTTAGGTTAGTAAGCTGAGAGAAAGACTCACATAGCTGCTATGTTTCACATCTCACAGGTTTGTAAGATGGAGGATGTCTCCCATAGCTGCATTCATCAACACTCCCTCTCAGCTAGGGAGGCATTCTTTATCATGCCAAGTCTCACATTGATGCATTTTGAATTTTGTCTTGGCTGGAGTTATCGACACTCCCTCTCAACTAGGGAGCCATTCTTCACGAAGATTAATTTGGTGAAGATATCTGCAATCTGCTCATGTTTAGGAAGGTACTGCATGTGTACGATTTTCCTCTGCATCATATCTCTGAAATAAGGATGTTTCATCTCATTGTATTTTGATCCATCAGGAAACACTGGGTTCTCAAGGAGCTTTTACTCACGGCTTTTGGTCATTATCATAGGAACCATCTCATGGTCAAGTAAATCTGTCAGAAGCTTGTGAAGCCGCATTGCTTCGCACACTCGATGCTTATATACTCTGCCTCTGTGGTACTCAAGGCCACAGAGTTTTGTTTTTCTGCTGTATCAGTAAACCATGGCAAACTTCACGGTAGAACATCAACTAGATGTGTTCTTTCGGTCCACTGTACTTTCTGCTCAATTTGAATCGGTCTATCCTACATACTCAGTTTCACACTAGAGGCATATCTCAGGCCATATCCAACTTGTGAAAATTCCAGGTCCTATTAGCTTGCCTTCTTGGTCCGTCTTTGACCACGCAAAGGCTCTAAGTTTTCACTGTCTTGTTTTAGTTTTCTGCTGTTTTATAACAGCCAACAGTCATGAATCTTTTGAGTTGATTGTTATGGTTATATTTTCGATTTGGGTGCTCTAGCATGTCGTTTTTTCCATAGGAAATTAGTACATGCAACTCAAATAAATATAACACACCTAATACATCGTTTAACTGCTGATAATGAACAGATCTAAGAACTAATAG
>ML777218.1:407069-430343 GCA_009831015.1 Picea engelmannii | reverse complement strand
CAATACAATGTCAAGAGATAACTCAAACCAATACAGATAGTCCTCTCCAAAAGATGCGCCACTCTTCTCCCTCTCTCCAACTGGTAAGTTGCAACTTGCCTCTTAGAAATGAGCAAGTGTGTTGTATGTTAAAGTGAGGCGCTGGCCTCTCTATATATACAAGTGTGACACGTGTGAAGGGTCTTCACTGGCAGGGCCGACTTCTCACTCTGGGTGGGTAAACCCACCTTTATTATATTTCTGGGTCTCAATAATAACTGTTGGGGCCGACTTCTTATTCTGCCTATTACAATTGTCCGTTGACCAATCCGCAAAAAGAGATTTGGTCCTAATACAATTACCGACATGATTAATCCACAATGGGGATTAATCCTATAAATAATATGTCAATAATAATAAGAATACTCTTTGCAGTTACATTATTTCAACATTATTCACACCTAGCCACCTCACATGGCTTAGGAAATACTTGTACCCAACTGAGCATTACTTCCTCAGTCACCTCACATGACTAATTAGGGAAATCCTTGTCCAGAGGGGTTAGTCGACTAGAGGAGAGAAAACACCACACCTCCCTCTTAACGTTGATAAACAACTTCAGATAACATGATCATTTGATTTGGCACTCAATCGATACTTCAAGCTCTCCAATTTACTCTTGTTGTAGAAACAATAAGCATCAAGCCTTGCTATCCCCCATGACTTTAGAAGCGTTGTGTCTCATCCAACGTCGTCCTCATTTGCATGTTGTCCACGTGACAAACAATACGAATTGCTTAAAAATGCATATATTATCTTCAAATGAGATTTGTCTTCCTTCATGGAGATTTGTGAAACACAATTCCAAGCTGAAGGAGATCAGTGAAACTATGTAGTATTGTACAACGCTAGCCTCCATGATCATAAACCCTATTTGTTTTTAGGCTCTATCGCAGGTCTTCATTCTATTGTACAACGCTAGCCTCCATGATCATAAACCCTGCTTATATGAGATATGATTGATTCCTTAAAGCTGGACTGACGTATTTCAGGTATTCAGTGAGGAAGTCCACTCGAAACCAATCTGCCAAGGCCTCTTCCAGAGAATATGAGTTCTTTGCACGAGCAAATCCATTCTCAAGTATTGAGACAGGAGGATTATGATAATATGTTTTCATGTATTCCAACAGCTCCTGTATACCCCATGGAACAATAGGCATTCTGTAAAATGAAGTCTCATTGGAAATGTGAATTCCATTTCGCGCCACTGGTTCCTCCAACAGACACACAAGGATCCGTCCAGTAACTCTTTGTCCTGGGTCATCCTCAGAGATTGGAAGATCGGCTACACAGTATGTGTTGTAATGATTGATGCCAATTAGATCAAAAGACCCCCTTAATTTTTTTCCAGGCTGCTTCTCCGTGAATGAGGGAAAATGAGCGCCAACCCTTTCCTTCATGGAAGCGGGATAGTCTCCAAAAACAAGCGGATCTACGAAGCATTCAATCTGGAAACCGTGCATCCTTGGACTGCAATGAGGTCTTTAGATTCGTTTGTTAGGGGATCAAACCAGAGAGAAACGATTGTCAAACCAATAAAGCCACCTTGATGTGCCTGTATCAGGAATGGCATTCTAATTTCTCTCTAGTAAATGTCTTCAAGATCATCTAGTTCTGACATAATTTTATGGAATATGGTATCTTGTCTCCAAGAAGCAAGTTTCTTTCAGGATCCCGGGCCCTCTTGTGAGGGAGTTAGCCCAGTCCTGCTCTGATACCATGTTGGTTTTTCTTCATATGAGATATATCAATATTCGATATATTATTACAATAATGAGTGTTCCATATATAGGGAACATAAGGTGACCATCCATGAAAGGATGCATCCCTTGAATAATCAATAACTATTTATTATTATCATTAGAGAATGTCTTCTCGATGTTGTCTAAACATCAACACCTTGACCTTACGTATGGACATGGTCAAGCTTTGGAGAGATATTTCAAGGATTTATGGACATTATTTGAGCATTTTTGGAGCATATTTTTATTAAAAGTGTCCCTTTCTATGAGGGTTTTAACATGTAAAGGATCATTTAATTGTACTTTTTGACTTAGTCTCCGATTTGTGTGGATGAAAATTCTTTTTATTTTATTCCTTAGCCTATTTTAGAGGAATAAAGAGTGGAGAGGAGGTGAAAGCCTCATTTATAAATATAGGCCCTCCTCTTACTCATTTTGTTGTGAATTGTTGGAGATTATGCTTGGATACATTAATAGAAGATCTTTATTTGGTGCATTTTCGGTGTCAATTCTTGGAGCTCTATCTTGCTCGGTTATTCTTCTTGGCATATCTTTCAAAGATTATTGTGATTTGTTTAGGTATTACATTAACTAACAAAATGGATCCATTGAGGAGTTGCACAATTACTTGGAGAGAGGACGTCTAAGGTTTGTATCTCTTCCTTCCTATCTAAAATGATTTGGTAAGGGTTTGTATCTTGTCTTGTTTAGTTTTACGTTCCTTGGCAAGGGTTTCAAGTATTCTTCTAAGTCTTTTGTTGATTTTGTTGGTGAAGGCTATTCCATTGAGGAAACCCTTCTTGTAGGGCATTGACTATCATGGTTTGTCTCTAAGTTGCAGGAAACGCCCCCCCCCCCTCGGTTTCAGGCAGGAAACCGGTACGGTACGGCCAGGAAACGCCCCTGGCCGTACCGTATGACGTTTCCCGATTTGGAAACGCCGTACGATACGACTGACGGTGTTTCCTGGCCGTGCCGGCCCGTATGACCAGCGTTTCGGGCATCTTTGAGGCGAAATAAGAAAAAAAAAGGGGGCCATGGGGCCCCCAAACAGTGAAATATATATATTTTTTGCATTTTCTATGTTTTTCTTGCATCATTATTGCATTTTTTTTGTATCATTATGTTTTTCTTGCAATATAATGTCTTATTTAAAAAAAAACTATATATATATATTTTAGTTTTTTTATATACGGCATTTCCCCCGGCGTTTCCCCAGATGTTTCTATTTTTTGGGGGCTTGTTTCGTACCGTCCCAGTTTCGGAAACTTGGAAACGTTTCCCTGTTTCATGTAACTTAGGTTTGTCTTGATTAGCAAGAGACTACTAGCCCTGTGGCCCTAGTCTCTAGTTCTAATCCATAAAGGAGGATAATCAATTCTTAGAGGGGCATACTTCTTGACTCCAGAAGCCCTAGGTGGAGATAAGGCTATGCCCTAACTCTCAATATTCACCAACCAAAAACCCTAAAAGTTTAATTCGTGTCTTTATTTTCCATAAAATACAAAAGTACAAAAAATGTAAAAGATATAAATCATCAAAAATGTTTATTTTGTTGTCTAGAATAAATCTAACGGTTTATTTTTACTTTCTTGACATTTCTATCCAAGGGTTTGTGCTAAATTGTTGAATTTCTGACCCTAGGAGGCAAATTGGCCCTCTTAGATTGCTCTTTATTGTCTTATCTAATGTTCTTGTGGCTGATTTAAGGGTTTATTCAATTCTAGAAATTAATTACAGTGATAGAAATCAGAATTGTTGAAGCCTTAGAGCTAGGGTTTGACCTTAAAAGGTAAAATCTAACCCTACCCTTGCTCTTATTTCACTTTAGGATTGTTTATCAAGTTTATCTAACATATTCTAATTGTAAAAATCATCTCCAAAGTGGTTCTTGCTTTCAGATTTCATTTTGGAGATTTTTGGTGAAATCCTAGGGGGATTTGCACCATCTTTTGCAAGTTTGAAGTAATTGCTTGGCTAAATCTCATTTGTACTTGCATTAGATTGTTGCTGTGCTGTTTTTGCACTAATATGTCTTTGTCCCAGCAAGGTGTACCCAAGGATCTTCATCCCAAGTGCTTTTAAGCACTCTTGTGTCACTTTTTATTATTAGCGGTCAACTTATGTAAAGCATATATTTGTATTATTTTAGTCACAGCAACCAGTTTACATTGAAATATGGTTCCCTTTTACATGTAGTCTCACCCTTCCTCTGTTTTCAAAGAATCGGATACCATGGCCTAACCTCTGTCAATGCAAACTCATTGAATGAGTTTTCTGTAGGGTGCAAGCAGTGAGCAACATACATTGCTTATGTTGCTTACAGAGTCCTCGTCATTGGTCTCGTATGTTCTACACTACATTAGTTTCATGTGCTTATATGTTTGCAGATGTTTTTCATCTGTCTCCTTTCAGTTTTAATATCTTTCTTTCATATCTTTTTGATCAATGTTAAAGTTGTAGTAAAATAATACACGAGGGAAGAAGTGAAAGGCATCATTCTTGTTTGTCTGATTTTATTTTTATATGATATTGTGTTTTGCCAGATTTCTTTGGATGGAAGATATTCAGTTTTAACATCTTTCTTTCATATGTTTTTGATCAATGTTGAAGTTGTAAAAGAATACATGAGGGAACAAGTGAAAGGTATCATTCTTGTTTGTCTGATTTTATGTTATATGATGTTGTGTTCTGCCAGATTTCTTTGGATGGAAGATATTGGACCACAGTTCTATTGAAAATGCGTGAAAATTTATTTCTGAGCAGTGTTTTTGGATGGTTAAGTCCTTTTGCTGCACATGGTTTCTGCTTCTCCCATGTCCAATGGTGTAACAGACATCAACTTGCACATTTCAGCAATGATATTGGATGCTGTCACTTTTCCAGTCAAGGATGTATATCATAATGAGGTTAAGTGGCAGAATGTTTGTTAGGCCAAGAGACCCGTACATATGTTATTAGATTTTAAATTTTGCAAGTGCAATATCTGTAATTCATTCATGTATGGGGAGAAGAATATATACTATAATTAAATAATTTTAATATGGCAGTATGCTTTTTTTTAAACTAATACCAGCTTCAGATTTTGCATCTAGTGTTGTAATAAAATTTTGTGAGTTTCTAAATTTTCTTTGTGCTATTATTTTTGTGTCCTTAAATAGCTTGTCCAAAGAATATGTTCTTCAAAACATATTTAAGTATTTTAAGCAACATAAATATTTTGACCATTTTAGAATTTGTTGAAATAGTGGAGGCTGGGGTTAACTTCCTACAATAACAATGTTAGTTTACAACAGTGCTTTTGGTGTTGTTTCAAACGTCTTCAGATACAAGTTTATTGGCATTCGGGTTTGAAAATGACGAATATCTTCCATCTAAATAAGCTGCTCGAATTTTGTCACTTTCGCAGCTATTTAAAATCTTCCACATGGGTTCTCATGGTGGTTGGTCCTAGATGTATGTTTTTTTTTATGTCCAGTGGTTTGCTTTATCAGGCGTTTGCTGATGCAGTATCACGTTCCCAAGTGCTTTTTGGTGTAGGTAGGCTTCACTATGTCAGTTTACTAACCGTTTTTTTTGGTTGACGTATTGGTCACTCATCTTAATTTTTTGCTAGTTGTTTCTGGTTTTCCTTTCCCCTGAAAGCTATTATTAGAGCCCTACGTAAAAAATAAGGGCTTTTAATGCTTTTTTTTTTTTCAATGTTTGCATTTCAATGCTCTAAATCTAATAATTTTAGATGTATGATATGGAAGATACAATGAGATTTTTCATGTGTGGGAAATTGCTTTTTGTCCTTTACATTTGAGAAGCTAATTGTTTTAAAAAGAAATATAATATAAAATATTTTTGTTTTGGTAAAGTTCAAAATTGAGATTTAACTGTGGTTGAATTTGATACTTTTTGTCCTTTACATTTGAGAAGCTAATTGTTTTAAAAATAAATATAATATAAAATATTTTTGTTTTGGTAAAGTTCAAAATTGAGATTTAACCATTGTTGAATTTGATACGGTACAAAGTATAATTGATAATTGAAATCAAAATGTATTTGAGAAGGTAATTGTTTTAAAAAGAAATATAATATAAAATATTTTTGTTTTGGTAATGTTCAAAATTGAGATTTAACCATTGTTGAATTTGATACGGTACAAAGTATAATTGATAATTGAAATTAAAATGTATTGCGAGGTTTGTAAATCTAAGTTTTTAATGTATTCATATTAGGCAATAATCATCATTTTGCAATGTAAAGATGGTTTCTTTTGTGTGGTGTTATTGCTTCAATGGTGTTAAGGTGAAGAAGAGCTCTTGCTCTTAAAAGTATATGTTATTTTTACTTTGAAAGAAAATTTAATGTCTTATATTATGAATGTTTATGTTGAATTGATTTTGACTTATATGATTTTAGGAATATTTACTTTGTTTTTGCTTTAAAGTGGTTTGGAACATAATATTTACTTTTCTTAAATGTTAAGAGCATGGTAAGTTTTATACCTTGCATTTAGTAGGGGGTCCTTTTTTCTTGCTGACATCTAGATACGTTAAAGGACAAGTAATATTCTTGCATAAAAATATATAGTGCTTATTTGTTGATAAATACATGCAGTAAAGATTATATGGGTTCAAATGATAATAAATAATGAAATATTGTAGATGCAAAGAGGAATGGTGGTGGTTCGAGGGTTGATATTTACTACAACAACAACAACAACAACAATAATTTGATTTAAGGTCACAACATAGTCGGATGTCAAATTCGTGTGTGAGATCCCTTTGTTTGTGGGACAAAGAACTCCTTGTGTATTTATTTCACTACATAGTTTATGGAGGTGTACATACCCTACCCCCCTTCATATTTGAACCTGAGGAAACATATGATCTCAATCCTTATGTAAACATATGAACACAGAAAGAGAAAACACTATTCCAATGTATACTAAGAGATTGTCCAAAAACTTGAAAATTAATTACAAAAAGGACATTACTGTCATTTGTAAAGGATGTCCAAAATATTATATTGGTATAAAGCCTATAAGACACCTAAAACTAGACAAACTGTGCAAAACAAGATAAAACTTGGAATTAATTAAAAATATGCTGCTTGTATGCTTTATCTCGTTTCATTGGAGAAGGCTAGGGATCATAGTCCATACCAACCATGTCCACATCTATGGGCATTTGGTGAACATGCTCCTTATTGTTTTCTCCATTGAGCCAATAGATATTTTGAAGTTGAAAATAGTGGATTGTGAACCCCTAGCAAAATTTGAAACTTGATGATATAACATTGCACTCGACCTCTAAATTTCAATGTCTCTTCTATTGTAACACAGTTTTCATTATAACTGCTAATCCATTGCTATGATTTTGGTGTGAATTATACCTTTCACAGAGAAAATAAAAGTCCTATTGTAGGCTATAAGGGCCTCTTGTTGTCGTAAAACCTGATGGATGCTTGTAATCTCACACAAAGGGCAATGCCCTGGATGGTTATGGTTTGCCATGCATTCCAAGCTCTAGAGGGGACAACTCGAAATTCACCAGTTTCAATTCCCCCTTTTAAAACCCTTTGTCGACATTGAGAACCACTCAAATTCCACTACTAATTCGATACCAAAAAACACAAGGGAACATACTATCACTCAATAATTAACATAGCAACTAACCTCCACTGCTACTAGGGCTAAGAAGGGATGCTTATAGGTAAACACGACACATAGGCTGAGGGAGGTGCTTCCTCGTTAAAGTTGACTTGTTGGGTGCATCTTAGAAACCTACCACCCAGTGTAAATGTGAAATGCTCTAGCTCCATTATCCCACTTGCATCCGACATCACAATAAAACCCAATTGAAAAGGTCGCTCCATTAAACTGAGAGTGTGCGATAATACATGGGTTATGATGGCCTTCAGTTTCTATCCTTGTCTTAAATTTGATATGCCCCTTGGCTTGGATTGTGAATGGCATGCAAAATTTTGGATTATTCATTCTAATGAAATTAAGGAATTGGGGAAAAGGATACACTCCCTTTTGACGTAAGGGTTCTACTTTCTAGGAGAAAGGCCTCATTGGCCAAATGGTCAACAAATCAATTCTGATTTTTTAGAACATGAAAATTCTCTATAGATTCAAAGTGGCTAGCCTCTTTTTGGATTCAGTGAGCCTTGTTAGATAGCCAATGATAAAGAATAATGCATGAGTCTTATAATTATTGTCAAGTTTGCAACAACAATTAAGTATTTTATTTGCCTTGGGTCAGAAATCTTAAGCTCTTGATAGAGAGTTAGCTCTTCAACCTAATTATTGGTTGCTCCACTTAGACCCTATTCAAAACTTACTTCTTGTTCTTCATTGGGATCAATATTGATCCTCCCTGCACCTACAACCCCTTACAATGAGAACCATTTTTAAGTATGTTTTTAGAACTATTCACAAAATCCACAATATTATTATTTGTTTGTCAACGTTTCAGATCCATATCGAGACAACCAAAGAAAAAAGATGGAGAGGTAAACCTAAGACGTTGGCTATTAGGAATAAACCCTAATATTATTTATTAGTACTTAGGTATAAACTTTAATATTTAATATTATTAATACAAAGAATAAACCTTAAGAAAACGTAATATTACCTAATAGTAACTAAAGTATAAACCCTAAAATTAATAATAATATCAATACTAGAATTAATTTTACTAATATATAATTCTAACATTAATAATAATATTAGTATTAATATTAGGGTTTAATAATTTTACTATTATTAGTGTTTAACATTAATACAAATATTATTAATACTAATACTATTTAATATTACGGATTGGTACTAATACTAAAATTAACAATAGAGCTTATGTCAGTATTAATTTAAGTACTTTTGATAATACTAAGTACTAATTATTAAATAGTAGAACTAAGGCATAAAATTAATACCAAAGTTTACCCTAAAATAACATTAATATTAATGGTACTAGGGAGGGCAAAACCAGAGAATGGAAGGACAAAACAGAGAAATAATGGCAAACAACAAAAAATAAAAGATAAAAGAACTAGGGGCATAAAGAGAAAACTTGACTATACTTACCTATTAATTTTGTTGTGCATCAAAGGGATCTAACTCTTGCTGATTTCTAGAGCGTTGCCTCTATTCAGGTTGTTGGGATGTATGATTATTTCAATTACTTCTGTAATTCGACACTTAAAGAAGTGATCTTCCTTTGCTAGAATTTTGGTGTCTTCTAAGCTCACATGGTGTTTTGTTGTAAGAGAGTGTTCACTAATGCTGAGGTGCAAGTACGTTCATTCCTGATGTTATCTCCATCTTCTTTAATCCTAACTTGAAAGGAGCGGTCGGTTTCTCCAATATAACATTTACCACATGAGTACTCTACTTTTTAAACTCATTTATATTCTTGATGGTCAAGTTTGTCTTAATAGATCTCATTTTCTGTTTAATGGTCTCTGGTGGCTTGAAAGAGGTTGTGATCTCTTTCTTACTCAAGACTTTTTCAATCTATTAGTTACTCCTTGAATGTAAGGAAAGTAAGAAGTCATACTAGGGGAATGGTTGTTCAGGGATCGAGGTCTATTACTTGCTCTTTCCAAGGCTGTCCTTATCACATTCTTAATATCTTTGTCCTTGTAACCTATGCTTTTGAAAATTGTGAAGAGGTGATATTTTTCATGTTCTAGGTGCTCTTCATCAAAGATTCTTATGGCCCTTGTGGCCAGAGTGTTAAGAACCCTTAACTTTTGGGTGAGGTGATGATGACAGTTTGTGTGAAGACAATTTTTACATGGGTCTTTTTCCTGTAGACTGCATGCCCAAGGTTCCCATCTTCTTTCCTGTTGATTAACACATCTAGAAATGGATTGCTACCATTTTCTTGAAGTTCCATCATGAATTTAATATCCCTTGAAATATCATTTAGATGTTGGAAGAATTTCTCAAGCTCCTTTTTTTCCATGGGCCAAAGGAGAACCATGAGGTGCACAATAGACAAAAAACCAAGCTAGATTGGTTGAGGAACAAGAATAATGTAAGAAATATTAGCAACACCAATACAAACATGAAGAAATTCATCAACCTCTCCTCACATGAATTAGAAGAGGCTGAGTTGAGTGTTCTTGAGAAAGGCCTAGACTTCACAATACCCCCCACCTCTATTTCGATCGATAGTATAATTTTCTGCATTGAGGATAATATTAAAACCCTATCTAATGAAGACATGGACCGTATCAAGCATGATTGTGTCATTTTCCTCAGAAGATCGAAACCTCCAAAGAGTAATATTAGCAAAGAAGAATGTCGGGCCCTAAAAAACCTCAGAAACAACATTGACTTAACAATACTTAGAGTTGATAAAGGTGGAGCCATTGTAGTTGTGAATCAAGAAGATTATAACACAAAAATGATTGAACACCTTTCCCAGAGTGGTAGTTACAAGAAGCTAATATGTAACCCGATTGCAAGGATTACAAGAGAAGTAAAAAAGGCAATCAAGGAATCTATCTTAGATGAAAGAACAAAAAAACAATTACTTCCCAGTAATGAAATTACCCCAAGAATTTATGGACTACCAAAAATCCACAAAAAATGGGATTCCTCTTAGACCTATAGTCAATACAATTGTCTCACCCACCTATGAGCTAGACAAACATGTAGCGAAGATCCTCGACCCCTTATTAGGCCATACAAACTCTTTCATTAAGGACCAAAACAAATTCATCAGGATTATCAATAATGAGATGGTGAAACCTGAAGACATCCTCATTAGTTTCGATGTTGTTTCCCTATTCACTAAGATCCTACTTGACGAAGCAATCCATATTGTCAAAGAAGTGATGGACCCTGAAAGAACAAAACTAGCTGAGGTTTGTCTCTGTTCTACATTCTTTAGCTATTTAGACGAATTTTATGAACAAACAAGGGACGTATCAATGAGATCTCCACTTTCTCCCATTGTTGCTAATCTTTTCATGGAAAACTTTGAGAAGAAATCCCTCAATTTTTATCCTCTGAAACCATTCAGATGGAAGAGATTTGTTGATGATACTAATGTGCTATGGCCCATGGAAAAGAGGATCTTGAGAAATTCTTCCAACATGTGAATGATATTTCAAAGGATATTAAATTCACAATGGAACTTGAATACAATGGTATCATTCCATTTATGGACATGCTGACCAACATGAAAGAAGATGGGAACCTTGGACATATAGTCTACAAGAAAAAGACCCACACATAAAACTATCTTCACACAAGCTCCCATCATCACCCCACCTAGAAGTTAAGGGTTCTTAACACTCTAGCCACAAGGGCCTTAACAATCTTCGATAAAGATCACCTAGAACATAAAAAAATATCACCTCTCCAAGGTTTTCAAGAACATAGGTTACAAGGACACAGAAATTAAGAATACGGTAAGGAAATCCTTGAGTAGAGCAAGTAATAGACCTCGATCCCCGAACAACCATTACCTTGGTATGACTGCTTACCTTCGTTACATTCAAGTAGTAACTGATAAGATTGCAAAAGCCATGAGTAAGAAAGAGATCATGACCCCTTTCAAGCCACTAGAGATCATTAAACATAAAATGAGATCCGTTAAAGACAAACTTGACCATCATAAATATAAGGAGTTTACAAAGTAGAGTGCTCATGTGGTAAATGTTACACTAGAAAAAGTGGCCACTCCTTTCAGGTTAGGATTAAATAACATGGAGCTGACATTAGGAATGAATGTACTCCCACCTCAACATTAGTCGAGCACTCTCTTACAACAAAACACGACGTGTGCTTAGAAGACACATGAATTCTAGTAAAAGGAAGATCACTTCCTTTAAGCGCTGAATTAGGGAAGCAATTGAAATCATCACTCATCTCAACAACCTAAATATAGACAATGGTATATAAATCAACGAGAGTTGGATCCCTTTGATCCATGACAAAAGTAATAGGTATGTATAGTTATGTTTTCTTTTGATACCCCTAGTTCTTTTATCTTTTGTTTTTTGTTGTTAGTCTTTATTTCTCTATTTTGTCCTTCCATTATCTGGTTTTGTCCCCTCCCTAGCACCATTAATATTAGCATTATTTTAGGGTCAACTTTAGTATTACTTGTAGGGTTTTATGCCTTAGTTCTTCTATTTAATAATTAGTACTTAGTATTATCAAAAGTACTTAAATTAATACTGACATAAGCTCTATTATTAATTTTAGTATTAGTATAATGCATCATATTAAATAGTATTAGTATTAATAACATTTTTACTAATGTTAAACATTAATAATACTGACATTATTAAGCCCCAATGTTAATACTAATATTATTATTAATGTTAGGAATTACACATTGGTACTATTAATATTAGGGTTTATACATTAAGATTTATAGTTAGTACTATTAATTATAGTATTGATATTATTATTAATTTTAGGGTTTATACTTTAATACTATTAGGTAATATTAAGTTTTCTTAAGATTTTTTCTTAGTACTATTAATATCAATATTAATATTAAATATTAAAGTTTATGCCTTATTATTGATAGAAAATATTAAGGTTTTTTCCTAACAACCGACATGTTAGGTTTCCCTCTCCTTTTTCTGTCTAGTATTTATTGTCACTCTGTTGATTTTCCGAACAGTTATGAAAACAACTCTTTCCATAAAAATTCTATATGTTTGTTGACAATTTAGAATTAGTTATCTTAGCACACTCACATTTTTAAGTAAGGGGTTGAATCTCACAAAATCCACAAAGAATTGTTTGATGATTTAAATTGGAATCATACAATGCGTAAATGATTATAAATAACAAGACATTTACCATATATTGCACTTATATCCATGCAACATTTTCTTGTTTTAATCCTTAACATGGAACATGATAGGAATTCTATAACATGGAGGCTAAATCTATTGAAGTGCACCAATAGGCATAAGTTGATGAGGGCCATGAACAAATTTAGATGGCCAAATCACATTATCATAGCACATTTTGAGCATGCAAAAAAGTATGGGGAAAACTTGTTATTGATTGGTTTATCATACTTAACGTTGACTTTTGTTTTCATATCTTCGTAAAAGTGTAAAGGGTTTAGAAAAGAAAATGTTCAAAATAATTTAATTACAGTACAAAAGTGATCTTATTAGTGCGTTTAGCTTGTCAATTTGGGTTTTTAATTTAAAAAAAAGAACACTCATTTTACCTATATGAATCAACCATAAATGCTTGTTAATTTTTTACAATTTCCTTATAATTTTAAATACAAATATGGGTCTGTAAACATGGAAAATTGGACACACAAACCTTACCCATTCAATCTTGAGTTGATTTAAACATTGAACTTAAAGTTGAGGTTAAATGTGTGTAGAAAGGTATTTTATTAATAAAGCGATTATTATACGTATTTTTTTTAAACAAAAATGAGTTGGAAGGGAAACCATCACAGACAATAGATGTGAGGGTTATAAATGCTAAACAATCTAAATCAAAATTATCTTCACCACCATATCTATCAAATCATTTTTCAAAAGACCGTTCCAACATGAGAAAATAAGTTCAAGGGTGCAAAAATAAAAATCACCATCAAGTCAAATGTAGTCCACAAAATATCAAGCAACAAAATAATAAAAATAGAGGATCATGTTATTGTAGGGACCATCCCAGTGGATTGAAGATCATTATCATGATTATTGTGTGAGAAACCCTAATTGACCTCGAGGCTTGAGATATGGAACTTTAACCTCCACGACGTCATTTTTTTGTTTAGATTGCTTCTCAACCTCTAAATCACTAGGTCCAATGTACTGAACTTATCATTAGGAAGTGAATTCAAGGGGTTACAAGGCCAACTGCAATGATTTTGGTGTTCCCTCACCACCCATCGAGTTGTGTCTGCATTGGAAATTATTCCATTGTGACTATTTAGAACATAGTGAATCATAGGAGATGAAGCAAGAGGCCTTTGGCTCATGGTGTAGGGGACCCCACTTTAGTAGTCCAAAAGGTGATGTAGGTGAGCACCATTGCTTTTATTTTGTATGAATTCAATTCCAACATGCAAATAAATATTGATGCACACAACTACTAAGTGAGCCCACAAAAAATATAACAATAAGGGATTCATTAAAAATGACATTTCTTCTTTTCTAGATTAATAAAAATACTTTCAATTTTAAGAAAATTCCATGTAGATTGAAGTTTGAGAGACCGAGGAAATTTATCTATAATAAGGGTGACTTCCCAAGCAATGAGTTTCAAGGAAAGATGGCCACAAAAGTTGTCTATTCATTCCTAGATAAATTTGGCGAAGGGACAAAACTAGAAAAAAATGCTTAAGTAACTTTATCACACTACAACACAAACACTTCACATTAGGAGTCCATAGATGAACAAGACAATGACTAGTGCTAAAGGTTGCCTAAAATGAGGGGCTAAGTGAAAAAGGGCTTTCTTGACTTCCACAAAATATTTTCATACACTCAATGTGAAAGTGCCAAGTGGTTTTCTTGTTGTTAAGCTTCTAGAGAATATTTGAATGAGCATATTATTAATGATTCTCTTACATTACCAAGTAGTCCTAACCTCATAATGTAAGTTTACATAATGCATTTTCTATTAAGAACCTTAATATTTCCAAGAAATTTGGGAAAATGATTAAAATTCCTTAGTTTAGGTTATGAGCACAACGATTCCCTCAAACATTGTACCTTGGGCATAGGAGATGAGCCAATGTCCACATGCATACTTTGGACAAGGTCAAAATTTATCAATGTGTTTTCATGAGTTGATTTTGTTAATATTGATCACAATTGGTGTTCCCAAAGCGCGCGCACACACACACACACATATGGAGATTATTTGTGAAAGTGGACTTATTATTCATGTAAAAACCTTGGGAAAAGGCTATAAAACATCTTCTTCATATGGGGTTCCTATCTTTTGGTCTTGTATGTTTCAAAATTATGATGGTGTGACCTTTGGATCATTGAGTTAGGTCTTGGATAATGACCATTGCGATTCTCTTTTTGATATTAAGAAGGTTCCCTATTTGCATCCTTCCTTGTATTGGCCCAATTTAGCTATGGAGGTTTGAAGAAGAGGATTGATGAGATATTGAATACCATTGGATACAAGATATCCTTGAGTAGGATATAACAACAAGAAGAAGGGACTTGAAGCCATCACATTACTTGATAGGTATGGATCTTGTTGATGTACTTATTTCTTCTTGTTAATTGAATTTTGTTCATTTCCCCTCCATCTACGTGTGTTGATTATATCATATTGTTTTAATGCATACACTTTGATCTCAATTAATATTGCAAGTAGATTATAAGGGTTTTTACTTTGTCTTATGAGTTAAATATAGGGTTTTGAAACTTGTAGAGTAGGAAAGTTGTGTGTGTAGGATTTATGGAGCTAGGACCTCCTCTTCCTAGTCATCTATTCAACCATTGAAGGTAAAACAAGGACCACACGATCATAGATTCCTCACTTTTCTTCTTTATTAGAACGCTAGTTATATTTCTCATTTGTTTGATATAATAAAGTAAAATCTATTCCCCATCACTAGCCCTCCAACTAGCTAGTGGGGATCAAGTATAGTACAATCGTATGAGAAACCTCATTGACACATCTATTGTTGGCATTCTTGGCAACCAAAAAATCTATCAATTGGATTATACTTAAGGCTTTAAAGACATCTCACACTAATTTTTCTACTAATTCCCAAGGGATTGAATGCCCAATTTGAAAATAAGAGAGTTTGGTGCTAGATTCTCAACTTTAACTAACACCATTTATCAACATTATTTAGACTAAACTTTTCTTTTATATTTGGCCTCTAAATATAATCCCTAGTTCCAAAATATTTTGAAAATAGTCTCAACTCTTATCTTAAATAGTCTTGAGGATGAGAGATAGAATCTCAAATGAAAAAATCGTATTTTCTAACAAAATGAGTGATCACTAGAGAAATATCTCATTAAATGAGAGGTCAAACTAAAATATGTCACCCTTCTACCTCAAGAGTGGTTTAATCAACTTCAATTCTAGGTTATGTAGATGATCTGAGCCATGAATGTTAATGTAGCCTAGAGTGAAATGCCTCAAGATCCAAAGAAGGGAAATCTTGGATTGAAGCAACACACTGTTTGGGGTGTTTTCCAATTATGTGCAAATAGGTCCATAGGATATAGATTTTTCTTGGGTGTTTCTAAAAACGCTCATGATTTATGACTAAGCAATCCCTATGGGAAATTATGTGCCTCAAATGGTAGAGTAATTTATGAAAATAAACCCCAACCAAAGAGACTAGGACTTGAATCTGCACAATATAACTGATCATCCAAGAGAACCTAACATATACCAAGAAAATAACCAACCAATAAGTTCTTATACCTCAAGCATGAGGATGTGAATCTTACCCAACAAAGATCAACACGAGCAAGATTCTTGTAGCCATAAGAAATTATAAGGTTGTAGATAATACTCATATGAAAATTAATAAACTCATGAAAAATTGGATTAGAGTCTCAATAATTGGTAAGTGATTATCTTTTGCTCCCCTTTCCATTTCTTTTTAAAGAGAACTTGGAGTAAGTAGGTAGTTAGAAATTGTCTCCATGGAAAAATGTAGTTATAAAGTTTCTAAATTAAATAATAGTAAATAAATGAACACAAAAGTCAATTTTAGTGGAAGTATAAGGGTCATGACTTTATGTTCTTAAGTTGAGACAAGTAAGGATACCTACACCAAACTAAACATAGAGACACATAGGCTCACTAGTACAATTGGCCCATTTTCTGACACCCATCTGACATATTCCTATCTGGCTTCTAACAAACCCAATTTCCAACTATTAGTCGAACCCCTTTCGTCACACTCTCGACGGTAGAAATAAATGTCATAATTTCGACGTAAGAAACTATCACGTGGAATATGTGGAGATATTTTAGGAAACAAATGTTCATCACACAAAATAGTCACAATTCTGACAATCATATCATCGTCGATATGGCAACGAATATGTCTTCCACGTGGCATATTCTATGAAACTATCATCAGACAACCCACCATTGTTTTACCGACAATGGTGGTTGTTACTGTGACATAGCCGCATTTAAGTACTATCGAAAAGACAACGCACACTCCATTGAAATGGTGAATTTATGGTCGCCAACCTACGTCAATGTAGTGATGCTCTACAATTCCCAGTTCGTCGACGATCCAATGATATGACACAACATATTCGATGGATGGACGACGCCATGGACGACAACGTCCATAAAAGTGGCGATGCATGAGAGATCCAAGTCTTGAATGGAATGGGACAAACGATCGTCGAAGGTTCGACGTCTGTATAATAAAGTGAAAAAAAAATTCAAATTGCATCAGACATAGGGAGTAGGTTGAGCCAGATGTAGATGACAATGTTCTCGATATATGATGATATAAACAATTAGAATTAGGGTTTCTATTGTTGCATAAAACCTTAATTCAATTTAGTTTGATCGTCCACAAATAAAAATGCACAGTCACACTTGAGGAAGAGATGTTTGATTTTAAACTGTAATTTATGCCCTTGTGCAGAAATGCATGCCAGACTTCACTAAAATGCACGCCCAAGTCTTAACACCCTTGCAATTTGAGTGGTTCAAGTTTCTGAGGGTGTCTTAGATAATTTTACATCTGTTTACATATTTATATTTTCATTTGCAAACACAAAAGTGGTTGTTGTGTAAAAGAGGAAAAGTCTACCTTGTAAATTGACAAACCAAAACAATAGAAAGTGAATTAAGGGAAATGCACGCCCGTGCTTATTTATAGCTCCAAATAGAGTTATATAAGTTTTGAGGTGAATTTAATAACATTATAAATCTTTATATATCATACTAAGTGCATGATAAAATGACTAAGGACTTCTACCTTGAACTAAGATTCAAGATTTTTTGTAAAATGGAGGGTAAAACCCTCTTACTGTAAAATTGACACCTATGACTCATATGACCTCCAAATTGAGTGGTTCGAATTATCAAGTTTGGATTTTATCATTTTACATCTATTCATACTTCAGTTGTGTATTTTGAAACAAAAAACCCTATGTTGTGCATAAAGGCTAAAATTTGCCCTGTAAATGCAGAAAAATGCATAAAGGGAAAAATGCTTGAAAATGGGGCACGGTGAGATATGTCCACCATAGGAAGAAAAATCCATGTATGGCATTGTTAATTTACAAGTTACAAGACTGTGGATTTGTTGTAAACCCTATATAACACATACTATGGTGATTTGTGCCCAAAATTTAGTAAAGGGTTGACATATAAATGAATGTTTGGAAACTGTGCACACACACTAACTAAAATGGAAAAATGAGTACTAACTAACTGCGTCCATGATCTCGATGATGCATGAGCTTGTACAACCACATCACACATAGGCTAGTTGCATTACATTGCAAAGAATTGTAGAAATCATCAGAGAATACAAGGTTATATGGCTGAATAATAATTAAATAAACATATAGACATATCAACATGTACGAGACTCTAGAAAGACTAAAATGGAATACTTGATTGAGCAAAATAATTATTTTGATTTTAAACTGTAATTTATGCATTTGTGTAGAAATGCATGTCAGGCTTCAAAAAAATGCATGCCCTGGTATTTACATGCCTGCAATTTGAGTGATTCAAGTTTTTGAGGGTGTCTTATATAATTTTACACATATCTACATACTTATATTTTCATTTGCAAACATAAAAGTGGCTGATGTGAAGAGGCAAAGTCTACATTGTAAATTGAGAGACCAAAATATTAGAAAATGACCTAATGGAAATGCACACCCATGCATATATATAGCTCCAAATTTAGTTATCTAAATTCTCTACATGGAAATTTTTCCTACAGGCCTATGGGAAGAATTGTAGATGCTACAAATATACCCATAGGCCTTGGGAAGAGATGTGGCAACTTTTCCCAGAAGCTTGTGGGTGGAGTTGCCGATGCTACAACTCTGCCCACAAACCTGTGGGCAGAGATGTGGAAACTCTTCCCACATGGAAAACCTATGAGAAGAGATGTGGAAACTCTTCCCATAGGCTTGTGGGTAGATATTTCGTAACTCTTCACACAAGCCCGTGTCTAGAGTTGTAGATGCTACAACTCTACCCACCAGCTTGTGGGAAGATCTACAACTCTGCCCACATGCATGTGGGCAGAGATGTGGCAACTCTTCCCGTAGACCTATGGGAATAGATGTGGCAACTATGGATACCCTGGATGCATTCCCACATCTAAATCTATTTTGGGTGGAAGCATTGCAAGGTTATTTCACATAAATCACAAAGTTCCTCAAGTTCAATTTTGTACCAAATATGTATGACCATAAACAATGAATATGATTGGTTATCTACTATGAAAAATACAAGTTCACCATGGGAAACCTATATAATATTTCCATAGATTGTAATTCTCCCCAACCCAACTGAGGGACATTACGGTGTGGAAAACTTACAAATACAAAATTTATGCTAACTAATTTAATTTATTTACAGTTATTAATTTTCTGTAGCTTTCAACTACAAATTAAACAGATTTAGATAATGTATATAACCATAAAATAGGTGCATCTACAAAATGCTAAACACACACATGAATGTAGTAAATAATTCATTAAAACAACACATATATCATTCTCATTTACAGAGATCATGCACACCAATTTAGCTTATAAATACAAGACATAAAATAGATAAACACTTATCTTTTAACAATGGTTGTGCAACCAACTTCTTGGAATGGACGTTCCACCCAACCACAAATTGACTGTTCGAAATATCAATAGCTAGTCACCCCTGAGCTGAGGATAGTATTCCACAAAAGAGGGTGGTCTCTCACTGCCCACTCACAACTCATAAGATCTCACAACCACTAATATCTTCCTACAACTATCCCAATTTTCCACTAGCTCTCTTCCTCTTGACCTACCCAACCCAAGGAATGTACCCCTTCACTGATATTAGCCCCTTGAGTGCCCCATTCCTTTATTAGGATCTCTCTGGCACATGTAACTAGGAATCTCTCAGCTGGGAACTCAAGGGAATTTTTTGCTAGGAAAACTACCAATAAAACACAACAACCACTTGTTTTTTTAGTGCAACTCACCCAGGAGTTCACTCTTTAGGCCTGACAACTTGTATCTTCAGTTTCCAGCTCCAAATACGCTCAATATGCTCCAAATTTATCTAGAATTATCCCTCCATGGATGCACTAGCTCCAAGCTCTCTTTCTTGCTCTCTACTTGCTCCTCATGCACAAAACTTGACTATCTAAAATTGTTGTCCCAACCCATACAAATTTCCTCCCTTTGGCTTTCCTTTATTGACTCACTCTTCCCCAATATGATTGTACTCAACCCCCATGTTCCCAATAACTTTGGAATGTGACCACTCACACCCACCCTCTTACATGTATTCAATGATTGGCTTTGGGAACACTCAATTAGAAATTAGAAGGTTCATATATGTTGTGGGGAAAATCACCCTACGGACTAGCAAATAGAGTTTAGACTTTGCATGTAGATATGACCAAAGAGAAATTACTTTCTACCTTCATCCCTAGATTTAAATCCCCTTTTCTTAGTAAATGCATGGAAAGATCAACCTACCTCGTTCCTGTCGTTTGATGTCGATCCTCCGTTGTGCTTGATTACTTGTTCGCAATACTCCTTCCAAAGCTGACCTACATCCAAGACAAGCAACAACTATGCATGCATAATACTTATATACTAACGGGTTAGAAATCCAAACATATACTGATCAAACTATAAACAATTCATGAATTGGGACGGGAAAAACATTTTCTTTATTACTTAGAATGAGTCAACTTACAAAAGTTGAGACCGACCACCACTCCTTGAACCTGATCCTGGGCTCCTCTTCTTCTATCCTCCAACTGCTTTGCTTTGAATCTCCTTTGACACAAGGAAAGGCTAAAGGGTTGGGACAATGGGAATACATAAATGAGTAGAGTTTCTTTGCTATATTTTTCCTCCTCCAAATGGGACCCCTACCCTTTCTTTTATAGGCTAGAAGGAGCTAGGTATTTGGATGAACCCTCAGCCATGCATGGCCAGGAGTTTTAGTTAACTCACCCATATCTTTTGTGCTCCGTCGACAACTTTTCTTTTTTCGTGATTTTGTCGGTCCACACGGGTTGTTTTGGGTCAGTCAGCGTGTACACGCATGCAGTACTGGATTAGGGCGCGTGGGCCTTTATAAAAGAGGATTTTCAAAGAGTTGTTCAGCAGTGCTTTGGCAAAGAAGGGATATGAGTTGGCCTGATACCAAATAAGCATGTGTGGTGCAATTTAGGGTTATAATAGATGCCCCCTAATGTGTGAGGTTAGAAGAGCATCTGATAGCCGAAATACATTACCGATATTTACTGATGTGCCAAAGGATTGAGCCCAAGGATCAGGAACCGAGAGGTGCCATCTGTAAAATAACAAATGTCTCACCGAGGCGGGCATAGCCATGCTCAGGATAAAATAGAATCATGGCTACCAATCAAATACACTGTAGATCCATGTCAAATAACTATAAAGAGTAGCCACGAATAGTACACAACAGAGCTACATCTTGAAATCAGAAAGATATACATATAGAGTATCCATCTTCCAGAAGCTGATTTGGCCCGATGGCTGGAGATGATATCTTCAGAGCTCGAGCAACAACTTCAAAATATTCAAAACTCGGGTAGGGGTGTAATATGAGTGTACGACTACACTACCCAGAGGTCTTCGACGACTCGTCGGTCATGGACTTGATAATCTTGATGATTAGACTGTAGGCTTCAGTGATTTCGAACAAGGACTTGATTGGATGTTCAGGATGGTCGGGTATGAGGACAAGAGACATATTGCAGAGGGGCTGACTCAGGCTTGGTGACAAACTTCCCTTGGACAATAGAACGACAAATGATGAAACTCAGGAAGCATGTATGTTAATCATAAGTCTACGAAGCAGGAGGCAACACAAACTCTCCATATGTTTGGAAGGATAACCAAACGGTGGAGGACACAACTCTATATGGTGAGAAAAATATTCCTAAGGTCGTACTACATCCCATAGTCTGATGAACAAACGAATAGATGTGCTTTAGCCAAGGGTGACTCATTATGCTGCCAATAAAGAAAATACTTTTCCCTTCCTCTTTTTGGGGTATATTTGATCTTTTTTTTGTTCTTTTCAATAATTGCGGAAAAAGAATAAAGGAATATTACGTTACAAGGGAGGAACGAGTGTTGCAAACATACAAGATCAAGGCACAAGGACAAGACTGATGTTCTAGTAGAATAATACTCGGGAAAAATTCTCCATGGGCCAAATGTGTTAAGATGCAGAAACAAACTGTTACAAGGTTGGCATATAAGGTATGCAAACGCGGTTAACAAAACACACAATGGTAACGTCCTTCAATGTAATATCGGTGGTTTTTCATATTTAGAGAGTTTGAAAAAACATAAAAGGGGACTCCATTGAGGTACCTTTTTCGAAGGTAGTCTAGTCAGTTCGAAAAAGGGGTACACTAGCTGATATGTAGGATCTTTTAATGACTTATGGTTGAGTTTTAATTTTGCATGCGTTAATTAACCATTTGAGAAACTTAGTGAAAGAATGAGAAAATAAGAGGAATTATAACAGCCATATACACATATGAAGATCTGAAATGAAATAATATACAACAAACCATAACACGCAGATTGATAACGGAGTTCGACACAACTTTTCCTACGTCTCCGGGCCTTTTTCTCTATGGGGGAGGCTTCTTTATTTCTGTTCAAAAGATCAAATGTACATCGCTGCAATGCCAAATGGATACAAGACTGATCTGGTCATGTTCTTCCATATCTCTAGAACCATGAAAAGAAAACGACATGCGAAACGGACGTCCGGAGCTCCCAGAAATGATCCGACAACGTCTCCTCCTCAAAAGCTTCTCTGCCTCAAAATGACTTTGGCTTGGCTTCTCCTCAGCATAATTCTGCTCTTAAAATGCCCCCTATGGCCTCAAATAGGCCTGGGTTATATAGCTGAGAAGTTGGTTGCTCATCTCCAACTTCCTCCCAAAATTTAGGCTCCAAAACTACCCAATAACTCCCCAAAATGGAGAAAATTAACTAAAAATAGGCTTAATTACAATAAAAACCCAAAAAGTAGTTTAAAAACCCACTTTATAGTTATAATATGGGCATAAGCCCCCTTATGCCCAGTGCGCGCCCCCTTGACAGGGTCATATGGGTTCATATGGCCAAGCTCTAGCCCAAAGGGCTAAGCACTGGCCCCTCTCCATACAATACTTTGCAATATATTTCATATTGTGGGTTTTATATCATAAGCAATAATTTGGTGTATTGGCAAAAGACCATTTCTTAAGGTGTTGGGCTTGGTGGTGGTCATGGGTTCAAATCCCATGGACCC
>ML777218.1:294120-379280 GCA_009831015.1 Picea engelmannii | reverse complement strand
AGGTCCAAGCATAGTTTTGTTTAGTTTTTAAGCTTGCATAAAAAATAAAATCTATCCCAAGCATATTTTAGTTTTGTTTTAAAGCTTGCGTAAAAATGAAAACAATCCCGAGCTTAGTCTTTGTTCTTTCTCATTCTCGTAAATACATGAGAATAAGTTACCGAGCTTAGTATTTGTTCTTTCTCATGCTTGTAAATCAATGAGAATGTAATTGAGCATACTTTTATCACTTTTTCGGGCTCAACAAGGTTATACGAAAAAGGAACCCCCCTGGAGTCTTCTTTAAGCTCTTTTCAGACTCTCTAAACATGAAAAGATCGCCGAGCGATCTTGCTATTTTCACGCTCGATAAAGTATTTGAAGTAAGCATCTGGTGAGTGATAATTTATCTCTTTTTCGGTCTCATCAGACTACTTTACGAAAAAGGAACTGAGAGAGTTTTCTTTAAGTGTTTTTTAGACTCTCTAAACATGAAAAACCCATGAGTTTTCTTTCTTTGGACTCATAAAACAAACATTGAAAGGCCCATATGGAACCTGAGTTTTCTTTAAGTGTTTTTCAGACTCTCTAAACATGAAAAACCCATGAGTTTTCTTTCTTTGGACTCATTAAATAAACATCGAAAGACCCGCCATGGGACTGAACCACTCCTTCTTAGGGTTCGTTAAACATACTTCGAAGGACTCATCCGAAGGATGAGCTTAAATCAACAAGAATATGTTATCCTCCTCAAGCTTGCGTAAAAATAAAGAGGTACTCGCCAGAAATGGTGGGGGGAAAAATTGGGAAAGAATTGTGTCAAAACCTGTATTCTATGGAAGAGTCACTTTTGAACATGACACCCTGTCACTTGCTTTGTGTCTAGGTTGGAAAATCCACTTGTCTCCTGATCATACTCCTATAAGATTACAAATTGGTATGTGATCCTTGTTGTTGAGTCAGTGTTTCCAAGACAGTTGTCGTGTCGTCAATATGTTCAAAGAGAAGTTCAACCCAGAAATCCTTCTATTGCGTCGACCATGTATGCAGTCCTTAAGCCTTCTATTGCGTCGACCATCCTTGAGTCAGTCTTGAATCACTTGTTACTCTGATCTACATCAAATCTTGTTACTTGTTTCGTGTCATTGATGTGGGATACTTTAAGGCCCTCCTGTGATGAGTCTTTTCCTGTCGAATTCAACTCATTATCCAGGAATTAGACTTAGAAACTAATTGGTACCTTGGAACTTGCATGCCTCAATGGCAGGTTTCCTTGCTTTCGACAGTGGGTTTTCATAATTGACCCCTGGTCAGAAGATTCCGCCGAGTGTTCGACTTCAGCTCATTGATTCACATTCGTTGGATTGTACTGGTGTACATTGGGAGTCATTGACATTAATGGTGATTTCCCTCGCACTTGTTAATGGTATACACTAATGGCCAGTAATCAAGTGGTTTCTACCATGTTCGACTTCGACACATGTATTCACATGGTTAGATTCGTACTATAGAGTGGCAGAGATGAAGACCCTGGATATTTTCTTACATATCCAGGTTGCGTTGGAGTATATTCAGTGTACTGTTGCATAGATCCACATTGTATGTCTGGTGGCTATGTTCAAATTTGAGTCTTTAACACATAGATCCACAATGTATTTTTGGTGGCTATGTTCAGATTTGATTCATATTGGCATGGATCCACAGTGTATGTTTGGTGGCCATGACTTGTCTTACTTGACATGGATATTTTCATGTTGACATTTATGCTTTGATTCATTTGTATTCTGAGTATGGGAATGCCTACCTTAGTGATGATATATTATTGTACTGTATTTCCTTGTTTGTTGCCAGGTTTCCGACCGACTGTTCCTTGTTCCCTACACACACTCGACAAAGTATTTCAACTATCACTCTGTTCTAACTTCATACTTTGGGGGGATATCTGTTACACATTATTTTCGTCATCCCTATGATCGTTAATGATGTAAACCTATCTATTACCTTCAGAGGGGTCAGTGGCCTGAGTTCCTAAAGAGAGAAGGGAGAAGAATTTTTCCTGAGAAAAGAAGTTGCTTTTTCCTATGTAAAAACCTTATAAAAAGGGAAGTTCGCAGGTTTCTATATAGGCAGGGTGCGAGAATGACCCATTCTCGCAGGTTGCACTATAGCTAGGGTGCGAGGTGTTCACGGGTTTCTCTATAGCTAAGGTTCAAGAATGCCTGCACGTGGGAAAAATGAGCGTTTTCTTGAATCTTCTAGAAGGAGAAACTTCTATGGTGAGGTGGCATCTGAATGGTTTGGATCTTATTCACTTTCATGATTTAGTGGGATCATCCTAACCTCCTCACCTTATCCTCTTCAACTTATAAAAGGAGAGGAGTTCTCATGGAGAAATTTAGCTTGGGTTAGCTTTGTTGTTTCTTGAGCTTGATTAGCTTTGGCTTGGTTAGAGTGGCTTTGAGATTTTCTTTGTCAAGATAGATTGTGAGTAGATATCAGATCTATGGTCTCAGAATCCTTGGAGCAAGAAGTGTGTGGGGAACGAAGGATAGTTGGAAGGGACCTTACGACATCAAGGCCATGGTTGTAATCTCTCTTTCACATTTAATATGATATAGTAATATGATTCTTTCCTATAAAGCTTGTTGTGTTTTATTGAATGATTCCATGATCACATACATAGGTTTATATTGAGTTTATGTTATCGCTATCACTTTGGTTGGTTTGTGTTGTTTTGATCTTGACTGCACAAGAGCATTGGAGCGAAGCGGGAGCAACAAAGACTATAGGAAGCGATAATAAGGTATGTTATTTGTTCTTGCCTCCTATTTAATTCAATGGTTAAAATATAAGGAAAGAGTCATGTTCTGTCTTGCTTTGTTCTAGATCCAGGTGGATCTAGGGAGATCGGTTTGTGTCCGCACTTACAGATTTATCCAATAACATGTAGGATGACTATCCATCTACTGATTTTTCCGCCTATAACCCATCGTTTCAACATGTACTGGAATGGATTCACGAAAACAATGACGGTGGTCTTGCGAAACATAACATAATGATGGAATCGTTGAATAGCATGAACTGTTGCCAACACAAGTTTTTCGATATGAGAAAAATTGAGTTCCGGTCCTATGAGGCCTTGGCTCAGGTAATAGATCACGCATTCTGAGAACAAATCATCTTCCTGAACTAAAACCATGCCAATGGTTGACTCTGTGGCAGCTAGATATAATAAGAAATATTTTTTATAGTTAGGTGGTCGTAGAAGAGGGGCAGTTATGAGGGTGTGTTTTAATGCGTTGAAAGAGCAATGAGCGACATCATCCTAGTAAAAATGAACGTCTTTATTTAGTAAGCGCATAAGTCCCTTGGTAATTTTGGCATAGTTGGCAATGAAGCGTCGTAAAAAGTTTGCCTTGCCTTGTAGACTCTGAAGTTGAAGGATTGTGCATGGGGGAGGCAACTAGATTATTGCCTCCACCTTGAGAGGATCGACCATGATCCCTGTTGTTGATACGATGAAACCTAACAAATGTCCCAACGTTACGCAGAAGCTGCACTTGTTTGGATTCAAGCGAATCCGAAAGTAGTGACAACATTCGAAGATCAGTTTGAGGTGTGTGGGATGATCCGTTCTCTTGCAAGATCGTGATGCTAAATCATCTAGATAGGCCTCGACTATGTGCTTGAGATCATGAAAAGCAAAAGACATGGCCCACTAGAAGGTAGCTCCAACATTTTTAAGACCAAAAGGCATTTTACGATACACGAATGTACCCCAAGGACAAATGAATGTCGTTTTGTGTTGGTCTTCTGGTTTGATTTGGATTTGATTATATCCCGAAAAATCATCCATGAAAGAAAAGGCTTCACAACCGGCACATTCATCAATGATATGGTCGATGAATGGTGTTGGAAAATTATCTTTGGGACATGCCTTGTTCAAATCATGGAAATCGATACATACACGAATCGTGCCTTGTTTTTTATTGACCGACATAGGATTTCACACCCATTGAGTCAAATGGATAGGATAGATAAAAATTGCCTTTAGAAATGTCTCTACCTCAATCTTGATGGCTGCGACTTTCTTGGGATTAACTGGACGAAGCTTCTGTCAGACAAGCTTTGCATCAAGATACATTGTGATTTCATGTTCAACTATTTTTGGATCGATACCTAGCATTTCCTCATAAGACCAGGCAAAAACGTCACAAAATTATTTGAAAAGATCTGTGTAGATTTGAATCTCTTAAGGGGAGAAATCCTCTCTGATAAAGACGTTCTCCACGATACTAGGGTTTCGATAGATGTTGATTGGTATAGTTTCAGCGATAGTTGCCATATTGCCCTCAACATAAATTTCATGTGTAGCTAAGAGATTAATAGGACATGGCTGATCTCCTGTCATGGTTACGATGAATTCTCCTGCTTCGATTCAGCTTAACTCTGGGAGAAAATATGATCTGTGATGAAGATCTTCCCAAGGTTTGTCCAAACTAGTCATTGCTTCGATTACTGCTTCATTAGAAGGCAAGACTAAGTCCAATGAATCGACGTTAGTGAGAGAACCCTGAGCCCAAATAGGCTCTAGAAGTGGATCTAACTCTTGTGCAGGAGTCAGATCAGTGTTAGTTGAAGCTTGTTGGACTAAAGAGTACGCTACTTCAGTTGTAGACAAGGGCATGGACATGCCTGCGTGCCTTGTCTCGTCCATCGAGGCCGATGGGGAAGGAAGTATCCAGGGATCTTCAAAGTAAGTCGTGCGGAACGACGAAACTTGAAAAATATCAATCTTATGGTGATTGGATATAAATTTGATGTCGTCGTGAGGGGGCAGGTAATCGAAAGTACCCATCAAGGATGGGCACAAACCAACTCCTACGTTAACGACACCTAGTTGAGGATTATCAATCATCGGGACCATGGATGTCCCCAAAGCAGGGTTAGGTCTAGAGAAATACAATTGATCGATGGTCACTATCCGTCCCTCGTGGGGAAACAACAAGACCCAGAAAAATGTAGCAACCACAAATTGCATAGCATAAGTCCAACTCCTTCCTAACAAGAGGTTATAGTCGAGGGGAGCATCGACTACCTCTACTTCGACACACACGGTCTTCCCTCCTAACTGCACAGGGAAAGAAGGAACGATGCCATATGGTCGGAACAAATGATTGTCGAAAGTAGTGAGGAGAGTAGGTGATGGAGACAAAACGAGCTGGCCAATGGGCTTCCAACATGCCAACGACATAACGCATGTCGAGGCACCCTCGTCGACCACTGTGCAAAAGATATTTCGAGTAAAATTTTTCATGGGGTAAGCCACTACTATCTGAAATGCTACGTGGTAAGGTAGACGAGGTTTTAAGTCAATTGTATCTAACATGATGGTACCCGAATTACAAGTCTCAGTAGAGCCCAAAGCGGTTAACAAAGCTTTCCTCTGAGAAGGGAAACTTTGGAGGACCTCCAAAGCAGACATCGCACAAGGGTTTTGTGATAAATCTTCCACCACAGAGTAGTTCTGGGTGGCCCTTTCATTTGGGTTATGAGAATATTTTTTAAATGCACCTTTTGGAATGCATGTCATTGTTTCCCCCAACGTCTTCTCAATTTGTAGAGGAAGATATGGGATGTCAGCTTCTTTACCTTTCTCAGAAGTGCTTGGCTTACTATATTTGTGCGCTCTAGTCGATATAAAAGAATCACCCCTAACCATATATACATTCGCAGATGCGGGGTTGTTTGGAGGTGGGCAGGTTTCTTGGTTGCCCCCTTCTTTGCTTGCAGAGGCTTGAGTTAGATTTTTCCCATGTTGAAATGGATTAGTCAACACCGCCTGTTATTACTACGTGACAAATTTTTGGGCCTCTGCAAGTTGAGGACATAGACGGGTTGGGTGGTCTTCCGCGCACAAGTTGCATGGATACCTCGCATTCCGTTTTTCAGTGTTGTCCCCACCAGCATTATCATTGGGTTTTTTATCCCCCTTACCCTTCTTTCGTTGTTTTTTCTTCCCTTTAGGCTGCTGGGTGGCCTTTGGGTTAGTCGACTGCACTGTGTGTACTTCTGACATTTTGGTAGGGGGAGCAACCAAAGCAGTAGTTTGGCTGGCCGCTGTGTGTTGTATAGATAACTGCTGCAACTGCTTCGTCAATTGCTCAGTGGGCTTTGTTTGTGCTGAACCAACAATACCATCGGCATGTGGTCCATCTCTTTGTCTAGTTTTATCCAGTATTGAACATGGCGCATCTGGAAAGATGTTGTATAATAAACCGGACTGAGAATAGATGAGCTCAAACTGTTGAGCCCTCATGATGGCATCTTCTTCGGAGAAAAATCCGGACGTCACGATGTCCTTAGATAACTACGGGACCAAAGACTTAAGGAACCACTCAAGAAGGAATGCTGGTGGGACTGGTACTTTGATTAAACTCTTTCGACGTCTCCATTCTCAGATGTGATCAGAGATATGGTCCGCTGTTGTCTATTCAAAATTGGAGAGAAGATCTGTGCCAGCGTCATATCTCACAGGTAACTGGAAATGGTTTAGGAAACCCATTTCCAGTTCACCAAAAGAAGAGTATCTTGAGTGATCGAGCTCAATGTACCATTTCGTGGCACTCCCAATGAGAGTACGTTGAAAAAATCGCAATTGTACAGAGTCATCTTTGAATGAGTTAGATGAGCACCAAAGATGGAAGGTGGTCACATGATCTCCTGGATATTCACTAGGCTTGGCTTTGAACTTTGGAATGTCCAAAGGCAACTTCATCGACATAGGAGGCCAACGCGGATCGTGACAAATAGGGTCATTCAACAACCTTGTCAAATCTGGCAAGTGTAAAGTTGCCAAGAAAGGTAGTTTGGGTTGTTGGTGATAACCTAGGAAAAAGGGGCCTAGAGTTTGAATGGCACCAGGTTGCCAGGAAAAGTTTGGCTGCTGGCTCGGATTCTGGTAGAAACCATGGCCCTAGCCAGCGTATGGATTTTGCATATGTGGAGACATCATCGGATGATTTCCCAAATAAGACATAGATTGTTGGGCATGCATTATATTCGAAGGACTTTGGGAAGGATTACCCAATGCCAGTCCCATGGGGATAGGCATAGTAGTTTGTCTGGGGTTCCATTGATTGTGGAAAGAATTACCCTAGATCGACATTTCGAATGAGGGAACGGATCCCTGCCCTGAATTCCAAGGTCCTGCTAGGTTTGTCCCCTATGCAGGAATAGTACCCTGCATAGGAGTAGATTGTCCAAAAATGGGGTTGCCCCCAGTCGGGAAAGTGGCTGATGAGAAGGTGTTGTTACCAAATGTTCTGTTCAAATAAAATGGTGTCGAACCTACCAACATACTATGCGAAGGTGGTCCTTGGCTCCCTGCTCCAAATAAACTATTGTGTGTAGGTTGTCCGACGGATTACTGATGCGAGCCACTGAGTGAAGGGGACAAAGGAGGGATATGACCTCCTCCGTAAGGAAAAGTGTTAAAAGGAGCAGGAGTGCCCCCCATGTGACCTTGCAGAGGAGCGCTAGATCTCCCTGCCCCCAGATCCAAATTCTATAAAGTGGAGTAGGAAAGTACAACACTTGTACCCGAACTAGGCATCTCGTATGAGAACGAAGGGCCTGTCGCACTTGGTGTGAAAGGGGTTGTGTCCGCCGCTAGAGACGGGATCAGACCACTGTGCGAAGTAGTTGCGGTCAAGACCATGGTGGCTCGGACCGACGACAGTGGGTTAGGAGATGAAATCTCTCCTATGGTGACAACCGTGGTGGGAATTGAAGAATTCCCAGAAGGAGTAACAACATTTGTTTCCATTGTTGTATGCAACACTGTCTGACACTCGTAAAATTGAATTGGTACAATGAAAGGTACCAAGAAATCAATGGTTGGGGTTTCAACCGGGCCAAGAGCGGTTGTTTCAAGGTCCAAAACGGTCGATTCCTCTGAGAGTTGGTCGGGCACAATGGTTTGTAACCTGGTCACTTCAAAAGACCCTTGTTGGTCTAGCTTTCACCTTAATGGTGGTGGGGGTGGATCCAATGTAACCGACGACATGCCAAGAAGCCTTCGTGACCGACGGAGCTTGGGATCCTCCACTGTGTGAGAATATCTAAGACACTCTAAGGTAGTCTAAATGTTCAAAAGTAACACACACTAAAAAAAATTCCTAGAAGATAAGACAGACAAACACTAAATTAATTGGAAGAACAGTTACAACAACCATCACTAGAGCAACTTACCGGTGCAAGTGCAACTCGAACACGGAAGTACCCTCTAGGTATACTCTGCAAAGCATGGCTCGATGTTTGTCCTAGGTACCACGGTATACCCCCGCAGTCACCTGTGTATGTCCCTAAAAAGATTGGCAACTAAGTTGCCAGCGCGAACAATCACCAGGCGGGTACAGTCGAAAGTCGGGTAGAACACAATGAAAAAGGTATCGAGCCCGAAACCTGTCAAGGGTATCGAGAGAAAATGGTCTGGAAGACAACTGAGGACCTCGAATGGATTCGAGACCCACGAAGCCCCGTGGCAAATGCAAACGACGGAATCCCAAAACAAGCCCTCTATATGTGTTCTCCACTACGATTGGTCCAACTTTGGAGGGGTTATCTCCACTACCTTTCCGCATGCGACCTCGTGTTTATCCCTTGTGTTAGAGGGGGGTACCGTATAACTTTCACAACACTAGACTTAGACACTCCCTAACTCAGACTCCAATGTTTGTTTTTAAAATGGCCTTGAAGAGTTTCCTCTCCAACCTAATCCAAGGCCCTAATCCTGAACTAGTTGATGAACCCTACAAACATAAAATTCTAGTAGATTTTAAATTTAACGTTAATTTTATGGATTTGTCTTATGTCAAGGGGTATGAAGGTGAAACTGATGATGTGAAAAAAGATGAAAGAAATGAATGAATAAAAAGGATGGAAGCAAAACTTTTACTTAATGCAAAATTTCAACAACTTTTCTATTTTTTTTTTTAACTTTTCTTAAGATTTTGGACAGCAAACTCAAAAGAAATTTCACTGGACTACAAGCTACTTATGACTTATGATCTAAGTAAACTGCAAAAACTTATGAAATAAATGAATTTTCCCTGGATAATAATGCATAAACACACCTTTCAACCAAATAAGAAAATGAAAAGAGATTTTTGTTTATTTATTTAAATGCTAGTAAAGCAACAAAAGAAAAATACCGACAAGCAAAAACCATGAAAAACAATTCTGGCCTAATCGCATATTGCAAAGAATCAAATTAAAAAATCACACACTAGCAATTTAAAAAAAAAAATGACTCTCACACTTGTCTAAAAACCGTAAAAATTCTTTTATTTTTATAACAACTTTTTAAATGAGAAAAAACAAACTAAGGGTAAGATTAATCCTAAGCTACTGACTGCTTAGAAAAAGATTCAAACACCTAAGAGGAATAATTCTTATCAAGGGAAAGGATGAATGCCTTACCCTCAACAACAAGTATCATGTACAAGCATGTGACTGTCACTTTAACAACACACATGTGAATGCGCGCTAGATAGAGACAGAGGGTGTGTACACACAGGATGACTTTGTTCAGGCCGCGTGTATATATAAACTCTGAAAAAAATAAGACAGAGAACCCAAAAACAGGAAGAGACCACTAATATTGATAACCATGATCCCTTGAAGGCTTGAACTCTCTTTTTAACAGAAAAACAAATAATGTAAGGAAAAAATGATAAGGAAAAAACAATCTGAGATAGGACTGCTAGCAAACAAGACTCAGAAAAAATTACTGAAAACCCCCTGAGAAAGTGTGGTTCTGACAGGGAAGAGGATGACTGCCTCTGAGGTTCTCTGAACTCTACACGCTACTGCTACTTCTATAGCTAGCGTTCACATGCGGGCTGTAAGAGGGTAGGGCATGGGTACACACGTGCAGACCTTGTGCAAGCTGTGTGTACCTCTGTGGGTCCTGAAAAACACAGTCAAGCAAAAGACAGGGAAAGCTAGTATGGAAAACCAGACTCCCTGCTAGCTCAGACCTTACAGAAACTAAAAGAAAAAAACAGGAAAGAAAAACTAGTCTGTAAAACTACCCAAAAACTAAATAAAACTCCAGGAACCCTAGAGAGTCTCCCAGTGGAGTCGCCAATTCTGTTGTGGGGAAAATCACCCTATGGACTAGCAAATAGAGTTCAGACTTTGCATGCAGATATGACCGAAGAGAAATTACTTTCTACCTTCATCCCTAGATTTAAATCCCCTTTTCTTAGTAAATGAATGGAAATATCAACCTACCTCGTTCTCAGCGTTTGATGTCGATCCTCCGTTGTGCTTGATTACTTGTTTGCAATACTCCTTCCAAAGCTGACCTGCGTCCAAGACAAGCAACAACTATGCATGCATACTACTTATATACTAACAGGTTAGAAATCCAAACATATACTGATCAAACTATAAACAGTTCATGAATTGGGATGGGGAAATCATTTTCTTTATTACTTAGAATGAGTCAACTTACAAAAGTTGAGACCGACCATCGATCCTCGAACCTGATCCTGGGATCCTCTTCTTCTATCCTCCAACTGCTTTGCTTTGAATCTCCTTTGACACAAGGAAAGGCTAAAGGGTTGGGACAATGGGAATACGTAAATGGGTAGAGTTTCTTTGCTATATTTTTCCTCCTCCAAATGGGACCCCTAACCCTTGTTTTATAGGCTATAAGGAGCTAGGTATTTGGAAGAACCCTCGGCCATGCATGGCTGGGAGTTTCAGTTAACTCACCCATAGCTTTTGTGCTCCGTCGGTCCACGCGGGATGTTTTGGGTTGGCCAGCATGTACACGCGTGCAATAATGGATTAGGGCGTGTGGGCCTTTATAAAAGAGGATTTTCAAAGAGTTGTTCAGCAATGCTTTGGCAAAGAAGGGATATGAGTTGGCATGATGTCAGGTAAGCATGTGTGGTGCAATTTAGGGTTATAACAATCTACAAATAGCAATGTTAGGAAAAATGGGTGGAATTAATATACATGGGTAATTCCCCCTTGGACCCCTCTTGGAAATTGTCTTAGAACCTCCCCTCTCTTTTGGATTAATTCAACCCCCATCTCTGTCCATGTCCCCTTAGCAGTTGGTATCACATTTTATTACTAAAACATGAAATATAATTCACATATTACATTGCTTGGCCATAGCCACATATTATATCTACATAAGCATTAATTAAACTAGGGATCACGGTGGGAATGTTAAATTCCCCCTCCCCTACAATTGTGCACTGTCATCGATGAACTCTATGTCGATATACATATATATGAAAATTTTCATCACAATACTTAGAAATAAAATTTTTGCAATGTAACAACTCTATCAACAATTCCAAACATAATCTCATGTTCCTCTCAACTCGCCGACCCAAGAAATGCATCATTCATTTATCAGGGCTAACCCAAGGGATGTACCATTCGTTTATCAAGTCTAACCCAAGGAATGAACCATTATTTTATCAAGGTCCCCAATGTAGTTGGCTAGGACTATGATATGTGGTTCTAGAACTCTAGTTGCTCAAAATGGAGTCTTGCATTCCATTTTCTTCAAAATTGTAAAACAATTACAGGTATTCCACTCGGATGATTTCTTCATGCTCCCATGTAGCATCTTCAAGACTGTAGTAGGTCCACTGAGACTTTACCAACCCTATGGCCTTGTTCCTGATCACTTTGACTTTTCAGTCCGAGATACGTACTGGTTCCACCTGGAAATCCCCTTCATGGTCCACCTGGATCACATTCCAATCAATTATGTGGTTAGTGTCAGGTACATATTTCTTTAATAATGACATCTGGAATACATTATGCACTCTCATGGATGCATGAACTGCTAGAATGTATGCAAATGGCCCTATCGTTTCTAATATTTCAAAAGGCCCACAATATCTCGCAGCCAACTTCATGAAACTTACTAATCTTAACGAACTTCTCTTTTCCTTCATTTTTAAAAACACATGTTCTCCCACTTTAAAATCTCTTAAAACTCTGTTCTTGTCTACATAACTTTTCTATCTATCCCGCGAAGCCTTTAAATTCTACTTGATCTTTTTCATATTCTCTTCCATTTCCTTTAACAATTCTAGCCCGACAACTACTTTGTTTGCTGGATTGTGCCAACTTACTGGTGTGTTACATTTTATTCCATACATTGCTTCAAATGGACTCATTTTCAATGAGGCATGATATCCATTATTGTAAGAAAAATATATTAAGTGGATATAATCCTCCCACTTTGATGACTGAACTATCACATACATTCTAAGCATGTCCTCAATTATTTTGTTGGTCCTCTTTGTTTGTCCATCTGACTCTGGATGATACTTTGTACTGAGATTTAAATTTGTCCCAAAGCCTTTGAACAAACCCTTCCAAAAATTGGAAGTAAAATTTGGTTCTATGTATGAAACTATTGCCTTAGGTACCCCATGTAGCTTGTAAACTTATTTCATGTATGTCTCTACAATATTTTTTGCCTTGTGTGTAGTCTTCACCGAAATAAATGCATTTTCTTAGTCAATTTATCAACCACCACCATGATGGAATCATGCTACTTCATTGTTTTGGCAATATTTGTAATAAAATCAACTATAACAACATCCCACTTCAATTCCAGAATGGACAATGACTGTAGCAAACCTCTTGAATGTCTATTATTTGTCTTCACCTTTTGAAATTCTATACATCTAGCTATGTAATTATCCACTTCCTTTTTCATTCCTAGACAAAAGTATTGGCTTCTCACAATTGCAATTATTTTTTGATATCCTGGGTGTCCGACATATGACACATTATGCATTTCTTTCAGAACTGCATTTTTCAGCTCACTGAAATTCAACACATATACTTTTCCCTTGTACAAGAGAACTCCATCTTCTTTCATCTCATAAGGATTAAATTTCTGCTGAAAATTACCTTGCTGTAATGTTTCTTTTATTTTTACATACTGTTATCCCCTAGCCTAGGGATATCTAAGGAGATCACATCTCGAGGCCCACAGGTCCTAGACATGGAGTATCGAGAGCCATATGACTTAAGCATGGCTCCTAAGGATATTTTTTTTAGTGCAATCCACATACCACCAGTTGCAGTATCCATCACACTAGCCTGGTCCTGAAGTGACAATGAGTCTTTCTCCATGAGGTAATGAGTCCAGGTATCATGGTATGTATCACTTTGATTTTTGAAGCACTTGAACATGTTGTATTGAATCCTTCTTCATTTCATGACGTTTTCTTGGAAATTATTCTCTTTGCCTCATTCAAAATTGGAAGGGTGACACAATGTCCTAGTAAGTTGATTTCCCTTTAGGATTGGTTTATACTGGGTGGATATTTGAAGAGTCATCGTCCATTCCTCCATACTTAACACTTTACATATTTATTCCTTCCATCTCCCTTTTCCTTTTTTGGGTATTTGGATTGGCTACATTATGAAGGGTTGTACCTTACCTCATGGCAAGAAGGGGCTAAAGGACAAGAGGGTAAAAGTAGTTGGAAAGAGATAAAATCCAAATATGAAACCTTCGAGATTCTTTGCCCAAGGATCCCCGAGAAAGAAGTGAAATAATTATCAGTAAGAAAAGGGGACCTACAAGATAACATAAACACTCAAGGTATTAGTTGATGGATGGGAGGTCTCATCACAAGCCAACCTATTATACCATGGGCATGTAGTGGTATGACATTACCACCCTTTTGATCACCAAACTAGGGTAGTGGCTCTTGGTGGCATAGCCAAGAGAAATGGGGTCTCATTACAAGCCAACCTTCTCATTTCCGTGAAATGTTTGTGGATAACATTGTAACCTTTGGTCATCAAGCCATGACAATGGCCATCAACTATTCCCTTGAATCACAAGAGAAAAAGATTAAAAAAAATAAATCTAAGAATAAAAGGAAATGAATGGGATAGGAAACAATTGCATTCATGACAAGGTGCACCTCGCTCTCCACAAAGGAACCTGTTATCACTCCAGGAAACTCTTCTAGGTTCTATCTCAAAGATGCATGGTAACTTAACTATTCATGCAATGGTTCACTCAATGATGTATGTGGGGTTGGATCAAGATGAATATCTAACTCACTGGATTGTATACTCAAGACTGTCTAATCTTATTCAAACAGTGCAAGGACTACAGGAGCTATTATTGGATAGGTAGCATATCAAATATAACATAAACTAATCACATCAACTAGAACACACACACACACACACACACACACACACACACACACACACACATATATATATATATAACAATACATATGATGGGTCAAGAAACTAGTATGATTACTTATGATCCTTTGCTCACTAATCAGATGGTGAGATGACAGTCACCTATGGACTATGTAAACACAGACAAAGAATAGAGTTCAACTCATAAGCATAAGCAGAAAGGGAGAAGAAGATCTGAAAATATCAATGAAGGAAGATTACAGGCTGAATATATTATATAAAGGGTCTCTATTACAAATGCAACATAGTTTAGAACTCAAAATCAAACCCATGGTTCCTCAAAATATTTTGGCTTTATAGGCTTTACATCAGATATCCAGATCCTAGAAAACTGGATCAGATTTACTTGAAATAGAAAGTCAAAAACTGATACAAGAGAATAGGAAAAGATCCTATAAAGTAAGTCAACTCCTTATCTCTAATTATCTTCGACGACTGCAGGGATCTTCATGAGTTGATAGATAATTCAAATTTCCCACCTTTGCCAAAAAGACAATTTTTTTTTAAAATAAGGTAGCAAACTCAATCTTTGCCTCTTGCTGGAACCCTTTAAAACTGGAAGAGAAACCCAATACTGATGCCATTAATTATTATCTATCATTAGAAACTATCCTCGTTGCATTCGGATCAAGGAAACTCGGATCTGTGCAAAAATAGTAGCTTGTTGCCCTGTTTTGTGCTTTTTGTGGTTGGGAAAAGACAGAAATATGTTGCTTTAATATTGACCTATACTATCAAATAAAAACAACTGGGTAAAAAATGGAAGATACCTTTCTATATTGGTTTGTTGTGAGAAAAAACCTCTCTCAGTTCTTTGAGATTTGTTTTCATTTTCCCGGGATCTGCATTTCAAAAGCATGTGTCAAACAGGGAAATTTCGAGATCCAAAAATTAGGGCTCAGAGATGAATTTGATTCTCCCAATATATGAAACCTATAGGAAAAATGAGAGAGGTTATTGTTTTTTGAAATATTATCAACAAAAAACTCCTCCTATTTCTCAAAACTATTCTCCAATCCTGCAGAATCATCATTTGAAAATGATGACTCATCATAATAAAAACATACTTTTCTGCACTTTCGGTGGCTAAGAGAGCCCTAAATTTCATGTTTAAGCCACCGAAAGATAAGGATTTCGGTGACTTAGAAGACCTTTTGGAAAGGTGCTTAGCCACCAAAACCCAAGTTTTGACTTTTTTGAAATAAAAACCAAATCCAATGTTTTTCAATCTTTATTACAAACATAAGGCTCTCAAAAATGAACCTTAAAAAATTTAGAAATGCATTTTTAAATGACTTCCTATCACCTAAATAAACAAATTTGACTGGTTTATTTTAGGAGATAACATCTGACTCCTATTGGGGAAGAAACGTCCCTGTGAGGTTTCAAGAACCTAGCAGACCTTGTGCCTTTAACATTGGGCATGGAGTCATCTGGCCTTTACAGTTGGCGACCTCCCTGTGAGGTTTCCAAGAACCTAGCAGACCTTGTGACTTTAGCATTGGGCATGGAGTCATCTAGATTTTACAACTGATCTTTTGTGAACCTGTAGTCCGCCTGTAGCCTTCTCTTCTTATTCATGAAATCAATCAACTGAAAATGACCACTTGATCATAAAACGAGATTATACCCCTACTCCTACTCTAACTAGATCTGCATTCGGGTTAGGTAAAGGATGATTTCCATAATAGCCATCCAAGTAATTTTAATACTGAATAAATCTCATCTTTATCACTGATTAGAAAATAATCTTTGACATGAAACAACAGTGATAAGAAGTCTTTTAGGAAACCATACTTACCCATAAACATGTTGAAATAATGTAACTGCAAAGAGTATTCTTATTATTATTGATATATTATTCATAGGATCAATCCCCATTGTGGATTGATCATGTTGGTTATTGTAATAGGACCAAATCCCCTTTTGCGGATTGGTCAAAAGACAATTGTAATAGGCATAATAAGAAGTCGGCCCCAACAGATATTAAAGAGGCCCAGAAATATAATAAAGGTGGGTTTACCTACCCAATTTGAGAAGTTGGCCCTGCCAGTGAAGAGACACTTCACACGTGCTAGACTTGTATAAATAAACGAGGCTAGCGCCTCACTTAGACACAACTCACTTGCTCATTTTGAGAGACAAGTTCAGATATGCTACCGGAGAAGAAGGAGAGAGAGAGTGGCGCATATCTGGGAGAGGAATTTCTGTATTTGTTTAAGAGATCTCTTGGCATTGTATTGGCTATCTATATTAAGTAAGTTTTGCTGGGTTTTCTTCCCCTAGAGGGTTTCCCAAGATAAATGTTGTGTCTCTTGTGATTGTGTATTTCTCAGTGATCTTGGAGTATGCTATTGTTATCTAATGAAATGCAAACATCTATAATAATGGCTTAAACATTAACATGGAATCAAAGCCAAGATGAAGGAAGCATCTTTCACAAGTGAAAAACATCACTGTTACCGTACATGAAAATTAGGTCTTTTTGATGGTGAAGCTTTTCATCCCCAAAACCATCTAGAAAAGTGTGCCCTCCCCTAAGGATCAGTTTGGCACTCTCAGCACACCTTTTCAGTGGCTGGATCTCCCGAAAAGTGAAACCCTAGTTTCACAAAGTACCAGAAGTACCAGAAAACCTATGTATCAGAAGTACCAGAAAACCTGTGTACCAGAAGTACTAGAAAACCTGTGTACCAAAAGTACCAGAGTACCAAAGGTACTAGAAGCACTAGTCCAGAAATCCACAAATCAAATTTGGAGGAGAAAAAGTTGGATTTTCTCAGATCCAAACACACCAGGCTACTCGCCTCAGCCAAGCGCACCTCATGGTAAGTTCAGTTTTTTATTTTGAGCACTTTCATTTTTTCGGTCATTTTCCTCGCTCCAGGTAAAGATGTCTGCAAGCATTAAGCTTGTTGACAAGTTAGAAGGAGTGGAAAACTTATGTGCCTGGAAGTATAGGATTGGACTCATTCTTGAAGAGAATGACCTAGCAAGATTCGCCAAAGAAGAAGTAACGGAACCCGACGATGCTGCAGAAAAGGAAAAGCATCAAAAGGACACAATAAGGGCCAAAAGAATCATTGCAGATTCAATCAAAGACCACCTGATTCCTTATGTGTCATCCAAGAAGACTCTGAAAGAGATGTTTGATGCCTTGACCAGACTGTATAAAGGAAAGAACATAAACTAGAAGATGAATCTTAGAACTCAACTGAAGAATACAAGGATGCAGAAAGGAGAAATTATTCAGGAATACTTCTTCAGAATCTTAGAATTCAAAGAACAACTAGAATCTATTGGAGATACCATAGATGAATACGAACTCATAATGACGGACCTAAATGGCCTCACAAGACCTTGGGATGCTTTCATCCAAACGATATGTGCCAGAAAGGAGAAAGTGAAGTTTGACAGTCTATGGGAAGAATTCATCCAAGAAGAAACAAGAGTAACAAATCGGGAAGCATTACTAGCAAGGGATGATGATCAAGCCCTATCTACTCACACCAAAGTAGGAAGGAAGAAACCCTACTTCCAAAAGGAGACTCATAAAGAGCCTCAATAATCAAATAATTCAATCATAAAGAATCTCATCCAAGGAGATTTTAGAAGAAAGGACAATGAAAGGAAAGAGACTACTCATCTGTAAAATTCTATCATTGTGACAAGATGGGACACATTATGAAGTTTTTTCCAGCCATAAAGAAGAATACAAGAGAAAACATAAGAGGCTCCATGCCCATTTAGTCGAAGATGAGGAGCCACTCGCAAAGATGATAAGAGAGCAGATCAAAGACCATGTCTTGATCTCGACCCTCTCAGGATCTATAACACCTGGAGAGGACACTTGGCTCATTGATAGTGGTGCATCCAAGCACATGATGGGACAAAGAAATATTCTCTCTTGTATCTCAGAAAAKAATTTTTCTCAGAAAGTGACACTTGGTGATGATTACCAATATCCCATCAAGGGAGTGGGAGAATCAAACCATAAACTRAATTCAGGGAATTCACTAAAAATGAAGGACGTACTATATGTACCAGGCTTGAAGAAGAACCTACTCTCCATTTCATCTTTAGAGAAGAAAGGCTTTAGAGTTTCCTTTATAGATGGAGAAGTTCTTATGTGGGCTAAAGGAGAAACCTTAAATGAAGCAATCACCATTGGAAATGAAGAAAATGGCTTGTATAAACTAAAGGGTCACTCAGAGGTTGCCATGACCCATGCCATTGAAAACTCATGTGAACTTTGGCATAGAAGGTTAGCCCACATCAACTACAAGGCACTACCATACATATGCAAAGCGGTCATAGGTTTACCAGAACTCAAAGGGGACCATAAAGGCGTATGAAATGGATGTGCACAAGGGAAGAATATCAAGAACCCGTTTTCGAAGAGGGACAACAAGATAGAAGGAGTCCTAGAACTCATCCATTCAGATGTGTGTGGCCCAATTCCATCATCCTCCATTAGCGGGTATGCATATTATGTATCATTGAATGATGATTACTTTCGTAAAACCTGGATATATTTCTTGAAGACTAAAGATAAAGTGTTTAGTAAGTTCAAGGAATTCAAAGCCTTGATAGAGAACCTTTCTGAAAGAAAGATCAAGATACTCAGGTCAGATAATGGAGGAGAAAATAACTCAAAAGATTTTGTGAACTTTTGCAAAGATGTTGGGATCAAGAGGGAACTCACTACTCCCTATAATCCCCAACAAAACGGTGTAGTTGAATGAAAGAACATAACCATACTGGAAGTTGTGAAGACTATGATCCATGATCAAGATCTTCCTATGTGCTTATGGGCAGAAGCAACAATGGCAGTTGTTTATGTGCAGAACCAATTATCCCATAGTGCACTTGGGCTCAAGTCACTGGAAGAGATATTCACCAGAAAAAATCCAGAGGTAAGCCATCTCAAAATATTTGGCTGTCCAGTGTTTATTCATATACCTAATGAAAAGAGAAACAATCTGGACCCTTCAAAAAATAAGGGAATATTTGTGGGATACTGTGAGGTCTCCAAGGCCTTCAGAATCTATATACCAGGTCAACATCACATTGAGATCAGCAGGGATGTGACCTTTGATGAATATGCAACACTCAAGAAATATAAACTATGCCAGCTTGAAGAGGTATATGAAGAGGAACCCGTAATCCCAAATACTACAATGAGGGAGGTTCCCAGAGCTGCAGAACTAGTGAGGGAAGTCATAACTTCCCCTGATGAGGAACTTCTAGAAGACCATGATATAGTAGAAGTGAAATAACCTCCTCAGATGACGATCCTCCATAAAAGAAAGCCAGCTTGGGCTAGAGAGATTATTCAAGATGGAGAGAAGTATGGTGTTCCCCAAGGAACTACGAGACAGGTGAAAATACCAAATCCATTCTCTAGTTATACGGCTTTGATGTGTGATCTCCTAGAAGAGGAGCCTACCTTCTTTGAAGAAGCCATTCAGAGGAAAGAATGGGCAGATGCCATGAAAGAGGAATACCAATCCATAATGAAGAATGAAGTATGGGAAATAGTTCCCATACCGAAGAATAAAGATGTGGTATCCTCCAGATGGATCTTCAAAATAAAACATGTTGCTAATAGAAGTATTGAGAAGTATAAAGCAATATTTGTCGCTCGTGGATTTTCCTAGAAGGAAGGCATTGACTATGAAGAGACATTCGCTCCTGTGGCCAGATACACTTCGATCAGAACCATCATAGCTCTTGCAGCTAAGATGAAGTGGAATCTGCACCAGATGGACATGAAGACAACTTTCCTAAATGGTGTTATCGAAGAGGAAGTGTATATAGAGAAACCTCAAGGATTTGAGGTTGAAGACAAGAAGTATCATGTATTCAGATTGAAGAAAGCCTTATACGGATTGAAGTAAGCTCCTAGAGCTTGGTATGGCTGTATAGACAGTTTCTTGATGAGATTAGGCTTTACCAAGAATAAAGAAGACTCAAATCTCTACTTCAAAATCATGAATAATGAGCCAGTAATATTACTGCTATATGTGGATGACTTATTCTTAACTGGAGAAGAAAAGCTCATCACTGAATGTAAAAAGAGACTTGCCTTGGAATTTGAAATGAAAGACCTCGGCTTAATGCATTATTTCTTAGGTCTTGAGGTATGGAAAAGTCCTAAGAAGATCTTCCTTAACCAAGGGAAGTACATGGTCGAAATCTTGAAGAGATTCGACATGTTGGAATGCAAGCCCATGAATACACCCATGGAAGCAAAGATGAAGCTGTTGATCGATACTTTGTCAGAATTGATTGATGCCACACTGTATAGACAGATTATTGGATCACTGATGTACCTGACGAATACCAGACTAGACATTTGTTTTGTCGTGAACACATTGAGTTAGTTTCTGGTAGAACCCATACGTGTTCACCTAGCGGCTGCAAAACATGTGATGAGGTACCTTAAAGGTACAATAGATTATGGTCTCAACTATGATGGAGACCATGATTTCACATTGAGTGGATATAATGATGCAGATTGGGCAGGAAGTGTTTCTGACAGGAAAAGCACTTCAGGATGTTGTTTCAGTTTGGGATCAGCTATGATCTCGTGGCAGAGTAGGACGCAATCTAGTATTGCTCTCAGCACAACAGAAGCAGAATACATTGTTGCATGTTCTACTAGCTGCGAAGCTATATGGCTTCGAAAGTTGTTGACCGACTTATTTGACTTAGAGATGAGAGAAACCTTGATTCTATGTGATAACTAGAGCTGCATAAAAATGATAGAGAATCTTGTATTCCACGACAGGTCAAAGCATATAGAGATTTGTTATCATTACATCCGTGACATGGTACATAGAGGAGCCTTAAAGTCCCAATACATTAGCATGGATGAACAGGTTGTTGACATGTTGACCAAGCCCCTATCTCGTGTGAAGTTTGAGTACTTATGAGATAAGCTTGACATAGTCCGAAAGGACCTTCCTCGAAAGGGGGAGTAGTTGTTGTGATGATATATTCTCTGCTTCCGACCTTGTGGTTGTGACGTAAAGCAGGATGTGTACCTTGCTTCTGACCCAGTTGTCAGACATAAAGAAATATGAGTTGTGTACCTTGCTTCTGACCCAATTGTCAGACGTAAAGAAAGATGAGATGTGTTCCTTGATTCTAACCCAATTGTTAGACATAAAGCAAGATGAGAAGTGTACCTTGCTTCTGACCCAATTGTCAGACGTAAATCAAGATGAGATGTGTTCCTTGCTTCTGACCCAGTTGTCAGACGTAAAGAAAGATGAGATGTGTACCTTGCTTCTAACCCAGTTGTCAGATGTAAAGCAAGATGAGATGTGTTCCTTGCTTCTGACCCAGTTGTCAGACGTAAAGCAAGATGAGATGTGTACCTTGCTTCTGACCTAGTTGTCAGTCATAAAGCAAGATGAGATGTTCCTTGCTTCTGACCTAGTTGTCAGATGTAAAGCAAGAAGAGATGTTCCTTGCTTATGACCCAGTTGTCAGACGTAAAGCAAGATGAGATGTTCCTTGCTTCTAACCTGGTTGTCAGACGTAAAGCAAGAAGAGATGTTCCTTGCTTCTAACCTAGTTGTCATATGTAAAGCAAGATGATATGATGAGATTAGCACTGAGCTTCCAGCTGGATAGCTGTGACGTAAATCCAGTCTAGTATCCTGCTTCCAACCAGATGGTTGTGACGTAAAGCAAGATGAGTATCTTGCTTCCATCTTGAGTGTTGTGACGTAAAGCAAGACAATGAGATGAGACAAGCACTGAGCTTACAGCTTGACAGCTGTGACGTAAAGCTAGTCTTGTATTATGATGAGCCAGCCTTGTGTTGTGATGATAATGATGTATCGGTTTTTATACTAATACATATTGATGCAGATGATGATGGCATTCCTTTGAGAATGACGATGCTGCCGATGAGGAAAAATTTCAATGACTTATAGATACGCCAGTCAGTGCTCCAAGATGATATTGATGATGATGTCATCTCACCCACTTGATGTTGTTGATGATGTTGTCCTCTCTCTCTTGCATGATGCTGCTGAAGAGTACACTTCTTGTTAAGGGGGAGTGTTGAAATAATGTAACTGCAAAGAGTATTCTTATTATTATTGATATATTATTCATAGGATCAATCCCCATTATGGATTGATCATATCGGTTATTGTAATAGGACCAAATCCCCTTTTGTGGATTGGTCAAAAGACAATTGTAATAGGCAGAATAAGAAGTCGGCCCCAACAGATATTAAAGAGGCCCAGAAATATAATAAAGGTGGGTTTACCTACCCAGTTTGAGAAGTCGACCCTACCAATGAAGAGACACTTCACACGTGCTAGACTTCTATAAATAAAAGAGGCTAGTGCCTCACTTAGACACAACTCACTTGCTCATTTTGAGAGACAAGTTCAGATCTACTACCGGAGAAGAAGGAGAGAGAGAGAGTGGCGCATATATGGGAGAGGACTTTCTGTATTTGTTTAAGAGATCTCTTGGCATTGTATTGGTTATCTATATTAAGGAAGTTTTGTTGGGTTTTCTTCCCCTAGAGGGTTTCCCAGGATAAATGTTGTGTCTCTTGTGATTATGTATTTCTCAGTGATCTTGGATTATGTTATTGCTATATAATAAAATGCAAACATCTATAATAATGGCTTAAACATTAAAAAAACACTAACAAGCTAAAGAGATATGAAACTTTCAAGCTTTCTGAAAAGTATAACTCCATGAATGTTGCCACCGGATCCTTGAAAAGAAGATAAGAAACATGTTGCTCCTTGGGAAACAACTGTACATCTATGGCATCCTCTTGCTCAGCCATAACTGTTCCTCTATAGGAATACTGATCATCTTCTTGTCCTTTTGAGATCAACTTGTGATCATAAAAAACTACAATTTCCTCATCAGAATAATGTTCACAAGAGGATAACAAAACAAGGTTTACATCATATGGATTAGAATCAGCTAAGAACATATAATTTCCTATGCAATCATCAGTTATCATATGCTCTTCCTGATTTACAAACTGATCATAAACTTCACATGTATACCTGTCTCTAGAATACTCTGCATATACTGAAGAATCCGATTCTGAATCTGATATATACTCACTTTCGGGCTGCTGTTCCATATTTGTTTCATACTCATTACTTTCTTTCTCTGAATCTGAAATGTACTAACATTGTTTTAGCTCTTGTGTATACAGGTCTTCAAATTCATCCTGCTCTCAGATACTTCTAGAAGCATGAATGTTCTCCTCCACCTCTTGAGCATCTTCAAACAAACTCCTTAGAGATGAAGAAATTATTTCTAATAGAAGAAGGGCAAGTTCTGAATGCAAAATCATAACATAATATATCATGAAAGTTGTCTATATAGGCCAAATCTCCAAAGGCATGTCATGATAGTTGCTGAAAAACCTTCGATTGAAAACAAACAAAGCTTCATTTTCCTCTCTCTTCAAAGCATAAAATTCAGCGAGATACAAATCAAGAGATTTGTTCTCAACCCAATGCTTCAAAAAGGCATTTGATAACTTGATCCAAGAGCCAATAGAATCATCTCTCAGACCTTTAAACCATGCAACAACATCTCTGATCAAAGACTTGGAGAAAAATCTCATGATCACATCTTCATGAACAATCTCAAATCGCTCAACAAAATCCTCAAAGGATTCTAAGTGCCTCTCAGCTGAAACTTGATTCTCTAAAGAAAACTGGGGAAGATATCCATAACAGTCAAGAGGGTAAGGATTAAGGAGATAGGGATGCCTTAAAGGTTTGAACATATTCATCCTCATATTAATTTGAAAAGCAGTAGGGTGATTATGAGAACTAACATGTTGATGACAAGGTTCAATAGTAATGCCACAAGGTGTTGAGCTATGGATAGGGTTTGAGTCAATTCTGACCTCTGTATGGTTACATGGATGATTAGATTCAAGGGGGATTTGAATACAATGATCATCTTTATGAACGAGCTGAGGTATAGATACTGAATCAACATCTACAATATAAGTAGTATGCAGATCTTCTTCTTCTAAAGACAAATATATACAAGAAGGATGATGATTTTCTGAATATACAAAACAAAAAATGATTCTCTTTACACGCGAAGGGAAAAGCATGAACGAGCTAATAAAGAAAAAAAACAGTTCATGAAGCAAACTAATGAACTAATACCTGGATTTGAAATTTAGATCCTTCATCTTCTGTCAACTGGATCTTTCCCAGTGGAGTTTTATTAAACTCGGATGGATCAAGAAAATAGAAGGCTTTGTAAATCTACCCTAGCAACAGGGCTAGATTTTCTTCCCCTTTTACAAACAAGTCTTGGAGAACATACTCTACTACATGCAAACTGGTATGAGTATAGGAGTAGAGTTTTTTTTGGTTCTGTTTGCAAATAATTCAAAGAAGAGGAGCAGTCCTCTTCCAGGGTAGATTGTTCAACTTATTTCCCTAAACTATGTACAAAAAGATTCTCAGGAAAAGGATTTATAATAACAGAATCTAATGAAGGCTCATCACCCTTTGGATTCTCTAATTCAACTACAGTTTTTTGAGAACAAGAAGATTCAACAGAAGTAGACTTGATGGAAGGTGTTCTAGGTATAGATAAAGAAGCAGTACCTCTTGAGATACGTGATCTAGATGTCTTTGTTGTTCTGGAAGTTTGCCTTTGTAGAGCTCTCCCTCTTCTGATGATTTTCTCTGGGTCTGCAACAGGTGTTGTTGGTGGCCTCTCTTGATTTGCTCTGGTATGATCCCTCCTCAAAGACACATTTCTTCAATGGAGTCTCCATTTAGAATATTAAAACCAATGAAATGTCTAGGCTTTGTCTATCATCAAAGCTGGATCTATGTCATCTCCCAAGGAAGCTGAGCTTTGATCTCCTCTCCCCGGCAACGACGCCAATTTGTTATCACTCTAGGAAAATATTCTAGGTTGTATCTCAAAGATGCCTGGTAACTTAACTATTCTTGCAATGGTTCACTCAATGATGTATGTGGGGTTAGATCAAGAAGAATATCTAACTCACTGGATTGTATACTCAAGACTGTCTAATCTTATTCAAACAGTGCAAGGCCTTCAAGAGCTATTATCAGATAGGTAGTGTATCAAATAGAACAAACCAAATAAATTATGTATATATATATATATATATATATATACATATGATGGGTCAAGAAACTAGTATGATTACTTATGATCCTTTGCTCACTAATCATATGGTGAGATGACAATCACCTATGGACTATGTAAAGACAGACAAAGAACAGAGGTAAACTCATAAGCATAAGCAGAAAGGGAGAAGAAGATATGAAAATATCAATGAAGGAAGCTTACAGGCTAAATATATTATAGAAAGGGTCTCTATTACAAATGCAACATAGTTTAGAACTCAAAATCGAACTCATGGTTCCTCAAAAGTTTATGGCTTTATAGCCTTTACATCAGATATCCATATCCTAGAAAACTGGATCAGATTTTCTTGAAATAGAAAGTCAAAAATTGATACAAGAGAATAGGAAAAGATCCTAATGATCTTCGACAGCTGCAGGGATCTTCATGAGTTGATAGATAATTCGAATTTGCCACCTTTGCCAAAAAGACAGGTTTTTGCTAAAATAAGGTAGCAAACTCAATCTTCTCCTCTTGCTGGCACCCTTTAAAACTAGAAAAGAAACCCAATAATGATGCCATTAATTATTATCTATCATTAGAAACTGTCCTCATGGAATTCAGATCAAGGAAACTCGGATCTGTGCAAAAATAGTAGCTTGCTGCCCTGTTCTATGCTTTTGGTGGCTGGGAAACGATAGAAATATGTTGCTTTAATATTGACCTATATATCTCAAATAACAATAGCTGAATAAAAAATGGAAGAGGCTTTTATATATTGGTTTTTTTTGAGAAAAAACCTCTCTCAGTTCTTTGAGATTTGTTTTCATTTTCCCGAGATCTGCATTTCAAAAGCATGTGTCAAACAGGGAAATTCTGAGATCCGAAAATTAGGGCTCAAAGATGAATTCGATTCTCCCAATATATGACACCTGTGGGAAAAATGAGAGAGGTTATTGTTTTTTGACATTTTATCAACAAAAACCTCCTCCGGTTTCTAAAAAATATTCTCCATTCACTTAGAATAATCATTTGAAAATGATGACTCAACATAGTAAAAATAGACTTTTCTGCACTTTCGGTGGCTAAGAGAGCCCTGAATTTCGTGTTTAAGCCATTGAAAGATAAGGATTTTGGTGGCTTAGAAGCCCTTTTGGAAAGGCGCTTAGCCACCGAAACCTGAGTTTTGACTTTTTTGAAATAAAAACCAAATCCAATGTTTTTCAATCTTTATTACAAACATAAGGCTCTCAAAAATGAACCTTAAAAAATTTCCAAATGTATTTTTCAATGACTTCCTATCACCTAAATAAACAAATTTGACTGGTTTATTTTAGGAGATAACAAAACCCAAAGGTAAGACTCTACATTTCCCTGTTATCACATGCAACCCATGCCTAAATATTTACCCCATGCCACCTCATACACTTATATGAATTGGACTAGACTCCACCTCGGAAGAACCCCAAACTTAAGAGAGGTTAGCCCAATAGTACACCCTGAGACCCTCTTCAAATCTAACTTGTCAAATTTCATAACGTCTTTGAGCATTTGTTTGGGGTTAAGGGGGGTTTGATGCACATGTTTGTTTAATTTAATTATTGGATGTGATTTACATGCTATGATCATTGTGACCTATGAAACCCTGGAGGGCATACTCGTTGTTTCTGTAGGACCTTGCCCGGTGGACAAGTAGACATGAGGGAATGATTAACTCAAACCTTCATGTGGGCTCAAAGCCCATATATGGATGTTGAAACCCTAGCCAGGGGTAAGAAGAGACTGAAGGCTTGCACCATATGAAGGAAGGACGTTTCCTTTGGAAGCACTGTGGAAGACCTAGACCTAAGATATCATGCTCCTCCTACCTGAACGTTGGCCTTGGGAGGCCTTGGACGTCACCTCTGCAGCCCTAGACGTCACTTTTCAACTAGGGTTTTTACCTTGGAGGCACTCATGAGGCCATTGGCACATGTGGAAAAATGTTAGGCCTTTGGAGGCCCAACGTTTCATCTCCTTTGCCTAGCGTCCCACACTTGAGGCCCAACGTCATACTTGGAGGGCATGAAGTCACCTTTGGAGGCCTAATTAGATGCAAATTGAATTTATTTTGGTAAAAATGTAATTTTTGAGTAAACTAGCCAGGTCGGCCCTGATATTTTGACCTAAAATAATTAAAGGTTATAATTTTGGTATAAATAGACATAAAGTGACATTCATTTTGATCATAACTCATCACACACATGTGGTGGTCTCTAATTTTCGCCCTTTTTAAGGGTTATTGGCTGAAATAACTAGTGCACACCTCTTGGGAGATCTTTATGGTGGTGTATTTTGGTATTTTTCATGGTGGAATGGTCTTCAACTAGGGGTTGACTTCATTATTCTTGGTGAATTAAGTAGAAAATCTGCATTTTTATTCATGCTATGGTTGTTTGTGGTAAAATTTACTTGTTTCATGTCTAAGATTATGAAATTGCTTGTTTAAACCCTAGGGGAGAAACAACAAATGCTTCTTTCTCTCTATAACTATTCTACTAGCTTGATCTTGCCAATTATACATTTTCTTGGGAGTGATTATTAGAGCCCTGAATWTCTAGCTCTCTAGTAATGTCATTCTTGTCACCAATTAAATTTTCTTTCAAAAAAACCAAGGAAGGAAGGTACGCTAGGGCCTAGAAGTGCCTACTCTCTAGCAAAACCTCCCTTAAAAAGGCAAATGATTGAGGCCTCGAAGTTCCAACACCTCTAGAATTTATTTCTTCCCTTAGCTAAACATTATCATTATTTTATTTCCCAAGTGATATTGTTACTGTTATTGACTCCATAAGCCCCTAAAAGGCACTGATTTCTACGCTCTTGTGGATGAATGAGACCAAACAAAATTTCTACAAATCTTCTTGAAGATTTCACTAACACTAACAACCATATTAATGTTGCTATAATTTCTGTTACAACCCTTATTTATCAACCTTATTCAGCACACTAACCCCTAAAACTGACCCAAAAATTTTCATTTTCCTAAGTGCTATCATCCCAAGGCTCTAGTTTTCGTTTTGCTATTTTTCTAGGTGCAAATTTATGAAGTTGTTTAAGGATGTTTCTGCTATTGTAACTACTGTTACAACCATCATTTCAGCCCCTTAACATCCCTCAAATTGTTTATAAAACCACCCAACACTTGTACTAGGAAAACTACTATCATTATATGCTAAAGTGTGTGTTTAAATTGCCTAATTTAAGTACTTTCTGAAGTGGTTTTACTACTGTCATAAATATTATTTTACTGTTGTTGCAAGTGCTTTGATAGCCTATTCAAGTCACTTATTGACTTTCTTTAAATATTTAAATTGTAAGTGACAAAGTACTATCAAACTTGCAAGGTCTTTATATCATTATTGTGATCATAGCTTGCAATTTCTAGACATATTTGTTGTTGCTATACATTTCATCTTTTAGTGTTTTAGTAGCATATTTATATCTTGAAATCATTGGTTTGAAACATTGATATCATTGCTTGCTGCTAACGTTTGTTGGTTCATTGGTAAAGGGTAGGTACCATTCATTCACGTTTCCTTTTCCCCCCTTAAACTTTACCAAGTGATTTCTTTCCTCGAGTGACCTAGAGAGAGGAGTGGGTTTACCTAATCTTTTTACCCTTCATCAACTAACTAGGTCTTGGGAAATCTCCCTTTGAGTGAGTTTATTCTTCTCTTAAATAGAAAGAGGCATCCTATTGGGGTGACAGTGATAAGAATACTTTTGTGTTGCGTCAATCTAGGCCTACTTTCCTTTAGGGTTTGGGCAAGTATAGATTGTGTGATAACATTTTTGGCACCGTTGTCGGGGAACACTGAGTCAATATTCCTCAACGAGAATTTTTCAGTAAGCTTGTCCCTCAAATACTTCATCTTACGAAGTTTACCTGGCGACTCCACTTAGGGTGATTACCTCACTCTGATAATCCTTAAGAGGATATCTCAGAACTCCACTTACCTTTTCCAAGGTGCCACCTTACTCTCAACTTTGTGATATTTCCAAGATATGGGATCATGGCGCCCTGGGAACAAGTGTACTATTGATTTTGAAAGTTTTCAAGGATACCCACATTGTTTTGATATAAAATTGTTAAACAACTCTCCAATATTCGAAGGCCTCCCAATTACTCACATTGTACAATTCTTGAAGTATATAAGTGAGATAGAATTTGAAGGGGAGGATGTTCTGGTAAAATTGTTCATACTTTCTCTGTCGTCTTTTTTGCAAGATTGTATTAAGTGTTGTTGTGAAGATAAGGGTATATAATATTTCGTAGACCTCATTAGTAGGTTTATTGAGTTTGTGAAACCAAAATGACAGACATATGAAGATTCCCTTCAAAATATCGCAATAACCCTAGAGTACGAAGGATTCACCACTGAGATTATGGAAGATACCAGGGATGTGTACCATACTCAATACCAAGAGCCCTCTGATATATAAGGAGAGATTTATGAAGAATTTTTTCAACCCCTTGAAGAGGAGCACAATTTTTTCCATGATTCAATAGAATGTAGTAAAGTCTTGACTAAAGAAGTGAGTTATGAGGATGAAGCACTAGTATGCACTCCTCCGTTCAATGAAGCTCTACAATATCTTATCTCTCCTGCACAAGACGAAGAGAATGAAGTGAATCATTTTCCTTTCCAGGTTTTTGATGACACTTTGTTCTATGATGAAGAAGGTGAAGAAGTAAAGGAACCCTTGGAAGAGCTAAGTCCTTCATTTTCCGATGAAAGAAAAAATATGATTAAAGAGACAAGTCTTGGGGATGATGTATTGGATGCTCTTCCATTTGATGAAGTCATCCAAGCCTTTGATTCTCTTGCACAACAAGAACACAGTAAGTTATTTCCCTTTCCAAGATTTTGATGATGCTTTATTTTATGATTTGGAAAGTGAAGAAGTATTAGAAGATCCCTTGGATGAATTCAATCCTTCATGTCATGATAAAGGTAGTGACATGGTTGATAATATTGATGAGTTCATACATGTTGGAAGATGTAAGTGGGATGTGATTGGTTCTAATGAGGATCCGATTTATGATATGAAAGGATATATTTGAATGTTTCATTTACGACAATCATATGGTGTTCCTAATAATTTTGACATTTGGAAACAAGATGATAATATAATTACAAAAATTTTCCAAGCACCCAAGGATGACCCAGTGCAATGTTCTCCTGATGATTTTTTGTCGTACCTTGAGGATTTTGATGGGTATTCCTTTGAGAAATTGTATTTATTCTATGAAGAATATTATCAACCGCCATTGTGCTCAAATTTTGATAAAGGTGAGGACGTTGCTTTCCTAAAGAAGGATACTTGTGACAAGGTTGTCCAACTCCCTCCAATTGATTTACCTCGTTGTGTCACTAAGGATGCAGTTGGGGAACAAGTATCTTGTTTCAATTTTTCTTTAGGGAAAAACTTTCTGTTATAATTCAAGGGGAGGTTGAATGCCTTAAGAAGTTTGTTATCTCAATCTTTCAACTTTCCCCTGAGAAGTTGTAAGTTCCCCTCTAAGTTATTGTTAATCCCTTCTCAGACCCTAGGGAGTGATGACATCCAAGGTAGTCCACCCTTAGACTCTTTGATTACTTGAATTCTCATGATCCCTTTTTGATATGGATTGATCACTTTTCTGGAAGGGTGACTTGGCATGATTTTGTCCCTCCCTCTCGTCTGCATGAGCTAGACTTTACGACTTCCTATGATATAATCCTTGCTCTAAATCATGTTTATTTTGTGCTTAACTTGTCATTGTTTTGGTTTATGATGAAGCACAAAGGCATGTGTTATAATACATTGCTAGTGTGGTTGTATTGGTTGTATGTGTATACCTATCATTTGACAGGTAAGTACAGGTGAGGTAGAATAGGTAGGCATTTGCATCCATTATAAATACCATTACATATCATGTTAACATATTTGTAGTTTCATTTTTCATATTGTCTTGATTCATTATGTATATATGTATGCTCATAATAATATGTTAGACTAGATATGTTTTTATTTTATCATATATGGATGAGGGGTGATATCACCACCCTAGGGATTACTAATATCTTTTGTTGGGATTTAGCACGCACATGTCATACCAGAGATGTTGAGGTTACCATGCACTCTTCAGTGAGCACATGTCCCCGAGTTGGAGCCATATGTTATACCCTAGCCTAGGGATAACTAAGGAGATCACGTCTCAAGGCCCATAGGTCCTAGACATGGAGTATCGAGACCCGACTGACTTAAGCATGGCCCCGGAGGGCCCCTCTTTTCTTCAGTGTATTCCTCATACCACCAACAACAATATCCATCACACCATCCTGGTCCTAAAGTAGCAGTGAGTCTTTCTCCATGAGGTAATGAGTCTGGTTATCATGGTATATATCACTCTGATTTTTGAAGCACTTGAACATGTTGTATTGATTCCTTATTTATTTCATGACGTTTGTTTGGAAATTATGCTATTTTCCTCGTTCAAACTTGGAAGGGTGACACAATGCCCCAGTAAGTTGATTTCCCTTTAGGATTGGTTGCTACTGGGTGGATCTTTGAAGAGTCATCATCTATTCCCTCAATACTTACTACTTTCCACATTTATTCCTTCCATCTCCCCTTTCATTTTTTTTGCATTGGGATTGGATACACTATGAAGGTTTGTAGCTTACCTTGTGGGAAGAAGGGGCTAAAGGAACAGAGGATAAAATTAGCTGGAAAGAGTTAAAATCAAAATCTGAAACCTTCGTGATGCTTTTCCCAAGGATCCCCTAGAAAGCAGTGAAAGAATTCTCAATAAGAAAAGGGGACCTACAAGATAACACAAACACTCAAGGTATTAGTTGATGGATAGGAGGTCTCATCACGAGCCAACCTATTATGACCATGGGCATGTAGCAATATGAAATTACCGCCCATCTGGTCACCAAACTAGGGTAGTGGCTCTTGGTGGCATACCCAAGAGAAAGGGGGTCTCATTACACACCAATCTTCTCATTTCTGTGAAATGTTTGTGGATAACATTGTCACCTCTAGTCATCAAGCCAGGACAATGGCCATCAACTATTCCCTTGAAGCACAATAGAATATGATAAAAAAATAAATCTAAGAATAAAATGCAATGAGTGGAATAGGAAACAATTAAATTCATGACAAGGTGAAACTCACCCTCCACAAAGGAACCCACAGGTAAGACTCTATGTTTACCTGTTATCACATGCACACCATGCCCAAATATTTACTCCATGACACCTCATACACTACATGACTTGGACTAGACTCCACCTGGGAAACACCCCAAAATTAAGAGAGGTTATCCCAATAGGACACCCCGAGATCCTCTCCAAACCTAACTTGTCAAATTGCATAATGTCTTTGAGCATTTGTTTGGGGTTAAGGGGTTTTTGATGCACATGTTTGGGTAATTTAATTATTGGATGTGATTTACATGCTATGATCCTTGTGACCTATGAACCCCTAGAGAGTGTACTTTTTGTTTCTACAGGACCTTTCCTGATGGACAGGTACACATGCAAGAATGATTAGTTGAGACCTTCATGGGAGCTCAAACCCCAGAAATGGATTTTGAAACCCCAACCAGGGGTAAGAAGGGACTGAAGGCTTGCACCAGATGAAGGAAGGACGTTGCATTTGGAGGAACTATGGAAGACCTATACCTGAGGTCTCATCCTGCTATGACTTGAACATTGGCCTTGGGAGGCCTTGGACGTCACCTCTGTAGCCCTAGATGTCACTTGTCAACTAGGGTTGTTACCTTGGAGGCATTCATGAGGTCATTGGCACGTGTGAGAAAATTTTAGGCCTTTGGAGGCCCAACGTTTCATATCCTTTTCCCAAAGTCCCACACTTGAGGCCAAACATCATCCTTGGAGGCAATGATGTCACCTTTGGAGGCCTAATTATATGAAAATTGAATTTATTTTGGTCAAAATGTAATTTTTAAGTAAACTAGCCAGTTCGACCCTGATATTTTGACCTAAAATAATTAAAGGTCATAATTTTGGTATAAATATACATAAAGTGACATTCATTTTGATCACAACTCATCACACACAAGTGGTGGTCTGAAATTTTCTCCCTCTTTAAGGGTTATTGGATGAAATAACTAGTGTGCACCTCTTGGGAGAGATTTATGGTGGTGTATTTTGGTATTTTTCATGGTGGAATGGTCTTCAACTAGGGTTTTACTTGATTATTCATGGTAAATTAAGTGGAAAATATGCATTTTTATTCATGATATGGATTTTTTTGGTAAATTTTACTTGTTTCATTTATTAGGTTATGAAATTGCTTGTTTAAACCCTAGGGAAGAAAAAACAAGTGCTTCTTTCTCTCTATAACTATTCTACTAGCTTGATCTTGCCAATTATACATTTTCTTGGGAGTGATTATTAGAGCCCTAAAGTTCTATCTCTCTAGTAATATCATTCTTGTCACCAATTAAATTGTCTTTCAAAAAATCTAAGGAAAGAAGGTACGCTAGGGCCTAGAAGTGCCTACTCTCTAGCAAAACCTCCCTTAAAAAGGAAAATGCTTGAGGCCTTGAAGTGCCAACACCTATTGCATTTACTTCTTCCCTTAGCTAAACATTATCATTATTTTGTTTCCCAAGTGATATTGTTACTGTTATTGACTCCATAAGCCCCTAAAAGGCATTGATTTCTACAATCTTGCAGATGAATGAGACCAAACAAACTTTCAACACATCTTCTTGAATCTTTCACTAACACTAACAACCATACTAATGATGCTATAATTGTTGTTATAGCTCTTATTTATCATCCTTAATCAACATACTAACCTCTAAAACTAACCTAGAAATTTGCATTTTCCTAAGTGCTATCATCCCAAGGCTCTAGTCTTCCTTTTGCTATTGTTCTAGGTGTAAATTTATGAAATTGTTTAAGGATGTTTCTGCTGTTGTAACTTCTGTTAAAACCATCATTTCAGCCCCTTAAAAAACCTCAAACTGTTTATAAAACCACCCAACACTTGCACTAGGAAAACTACTATCATTATATGCTAAAGTGTGTTTTTAAATTTCCTAATTTAAGTACTTTTTGAAGTGGTTTTGCTGTTGTCATAATTATTATTTTACTTTTGTTGCAAGTGATTTGAAAACCTATTCAAGTCACTTATTGATTTTCTTCAAATATTGAAATTGTAAGTGACAAAGTACTATCAAACTTGCAAGGTCTTTACATTATTCTTGTCATCATAACTTGCAATTTCTAGACATATTCTTTACATGGTCTAGAGAGAGAGGGGTGGGTTTACATGGTCTTTTTACCCTTCATCAACCAACTAGGTCTTGGGACGTCTCCCTTGGAGTGAGTTTCTTCTCCTCCTAAATAGAAAGAGGTATCCTATTGGGGTGGCAGTGATAGGAATACTTCTGTGTTAAGTCAATTTAGGCCTACTTGCCTTTAGGCTTTGGGAAGGTATAGATTGTGCGATAACACATACTACTGATATAAATTTTTTGTTGCAATAATTTGATCTTTCAGATAAGTCATGTACATGCTAATGAATGCAATATGCACTTCATGAACTCTCCTGCTGAGTGCATCAACCACTTGATTTTCCTTTCCCTTTATATGCTTAATTTCTAAGTCATATTCACTCATAAATTCCATCCATCAAGTTTGTCTAGAATTTAGTGTTGGTTGTCTAAACAGATGATTTAGAACACAATGGCCTGTCCTTAGCTCGAATTTCTTACCCATAAGGTAATGCCTCCATATTTTTAATGCATGTACAATTTTTGCTAACTCTAGATCATGGGTATCATAATTCCTTTCACGCTCTTTTAAGTTTTTGGAAGCATAGCATACTACATGATCCTTTTGATTAACAAATCCATTGAGCCCTTCCTTGCATGCATCAGTTCACACAACAAAATATTCATCCAGATTTGCAATCTTCAATATTGGCGCACTTGTCAATATTTCCTTCAACTGCTGAAAGTTTTCTTCACACTTGGAATTCCATTCGAACTTCACTCCCTTCTTTTGCAAATAAGTGATTGGGCTTGCAGTCTTTGAGAATATTTTTATGAATCTTTGGTAATAACCGACAAGACCCATGAATGATCTGACCTCTATCAGATTCTTTGGCGTTTCCCATCCTTTAATGGCCTCTATCTTCTCAGGATCAACTTCTATCCTTGCTATTGAAATTATATTCCCCAAGTAGTGAATCTTCTTTTGGTAAAATATGCACTTACTTAGCTTAACATACAATTTATTCTCTCTTAAAACTTGCAAAACCATTCTTAAATGTTGCTCATGTTCCTCTTCTGACTTAGAGTAGATGATTATATCATATAAGAACATAATCACAAACTTGTTTAGGTACTTCCTTAACACTCCATTCATGAGGCACATAAACACTGTTGGGGGGGGCATTTGATAGTCCAAATGGAACTACAGTGAATTCATAATGCCCATAGATTGTCATGAATGTTGTATTTCTGATGTCTGGTTATTTTATCCTTACTTGATGATAACCTGATCTCAAGTCAATATTGAAAAATATTCTTGCACCTTTTAACTAATCAAAAAAATCATCAATTATTGGAAAATGATATTTGTTCTTTGTAGTGACATTATTAAGCTATTTGAAATCAATACACAGCCTTAAGGTTCCATCTTTATTCTTCACAAAAATAACCAAGGTTCCCCAAGGTGAAACACTTGGGCGTATATACCCCTTCTTTAACAACTCTTCAAGTTGAATATGCAATTCTTTCAATTTTGGTGTGCCTATTCTATAAGGTGTCTTGGACACTAGGGTATCTCCTGGAATCAAATAAATAGAGAAATCAATGTCTCTCTTTGGTGGAAATCCCGAGATTTATCTAAAAATATCTTCAAAATCTCTCAAGACCAGATGGTGTTCAATTCTTGCCACTTTATCTTTGGCTTCCTATTCCATGTGGGCTACAAAAATCTAGCATCTCTTCCTCAACTCCATAGCTGAAATATCTCTAACATTTACAACTCTTGGAATGTCTTGAATCTTTCCTTGTTGCCTTTCTTCATCAAGACATGCCATTGTCTTGTTGTAACAGTCTAGGATAGCCTGGTGTTTTTCCAACCAACCCATGCCAATTAGACAATCACATGAACCCAATGGTATGATGTTTACATCCACTTTTGTGTTGAGTCCATTCATGTCTATTTGAAAATATTTAACCAACTCATTGATCTTTCTCTTAGCTCTTGTGGCTAACTAAACTAACCAAGAGTTCTTATTCTTACTTATTTGCAGGTGAAATATTTCAACAATGTTAGCATTTATGTAACTATGGCTAGCTCCATAATCAATCAAAATTGTTATGGGCTGGTTATTAATCTTACCTTCCACTTTGATCATGGGAGATTTGTATTCTTCTTGTTTGTTTTCCAATGTTGCATAAATAATTGTCATGTTTCCTCCCATGTCTTCTATTGTTTTATCCTCCTGAATGTTGTGGACAATCCTCATTCTTTCCCCATTGTGAGGGAAGTCCCTATATAAGTGATTTCCCCCATATCCCCAACATTGTACAGGCTGTTGCGTTGGCCTTTTCCCAAATGAATCTGAATTCTTGTGTTCATTTTGGGCTAACTGAACTTGTTGATTTGTTTGGGAGTTATTCTTGAAAAAGGGTGGCTTAAAACCTTTTTTCCTCTGATCCTTTTTCCCTTTCATCTTTCCATTCCAAGATTTTTGGAAATTTGGTCTTCCTTTGCTCTATTCATAGAGGTTCATTTCTCTCCTTATGGTTTCCTCCAAAGTTTTGGGGTTATTATATTGTATCTTGTTACTATAGAAGGAGGGTAACCCACTTAGAAACCTTTGGATTTTGACCTTCCCATCCTTGATGAAATCAACATACTTCAACAATTCAAAGAATCACTTCTCAAATTCCTCCATTGTCATGGTTCCCAACTTAATTTCAAAGAAATACTTCATATTTATTTCATAGTAATGCTCAAAAAAATATTTCTCTTGGAAGTATCCTTTGAACTGCCTCCACAAGATCCTCTTCTCATTCATGTTCTTGACTTGCTTAAGTTGATCCCAACACATGGATTCCTTTCCTTGCAAGTGGTATGTGTCAATTATAACTTCAACCTGTGAGGGGTAATCATGCAGCTAGAAATACTTATTCATTTCCAATAGCCAGGCATCAACCTCTTCTCCTTTCCTGTGCTCACCATTGAAAGTTGGTGGCTTAATCTTCTTGATCTCACCTTGCAAGATGTCTTCTTAGAGCCTTCTCCTTTTCCTTCTAACATGAGACATGCTTGGGATACTCCCTCGACTTGGAATTGCATGAGTTATTCTAGTGGATTTGCTTGGAGAATGATGGCACCTTCTCATGCTTCTTGACTTCCTCTCATTTCCATGATCATCCCTTTTGCTATGGGATCTTAATGTTGACAATTGTCTAGCACTAGTTGCTTGCTCAGTGCCAGAGTCCTTGTTGAATTTATTATGTAACATGTTTAATCTCTGAAGTATCTCTTCCTAATCCTTTCCTTATCATCTCTATAGATCTATACTTCTCTATGCATGATTCTCATAGTGAAAGGCTCATGCCTATCTCTTCTTCCATTTGACTCTATCTCATCATTCCCCATGATGACATCTAGACCTTTGATATATTCCTCATGGATGTAATATACTTGAGCATATTCCATAACTCTAGTCATCATATAGGAACCAAATTTTCCTCTATGTACCTCTAATTCTACAAGAAATGTGCATGCAATAATTACTGTTAGAAACATGCATAACATAAAACATTCCATCCTTTAGAATATAAGTTATTTATTCATATATTTATGGAGGAAATAATGCACCAAATCAAAATTATTATTCCTTATATGCATTCCTCTCTGAAACATATTTCCAACGGTTGTACCCATGCCTCAATCTGAGTTATGAGCGAAAAATTACAACGTTTACATGCTACAATTTCCACTCCTTTACTGCTACAAAAACCCCTTTATTAATTTATGGAACATTTGATTGCCCAATTCAAATTTATAGGTTGAAAAATGTCTTCTACTCCTCAATATCTTTCCATCGACTATTTGTTTGCTCAAATTTAGGATTCGAGATGAAATTTATGATCCAGAGAAGTTTAGGTTGTTTTACCCAATTTATCCTTGCATGCTACATGTGTCTTGATTCTCTTCCTATGCATTTTTAGGTAGCCATAACCAAAATATGACTTCACCACTGGATTCTATGGGTCATAATATTTCCATTGACTACTCTCATTCCCCAAATAGACTTCTTAGCATGGAGTTATGCCCTCCTAAAGTAAATAGGGTGCCAAACTTTTACCCTTATTGTTTTGGCTGTAACTTTCTCATACAAGCTCCATTTTGTGAACCGTTTAGCTTATTGGAAAACTCTCTTCGAGTTATTTTATTTTAAATACATAGAGTAAGTGTAACTTTGTATACTATGTGATTGTGGGTTTTTATTGGCTAAAGAAGTCATTTAGAGCCTCAAAAATTCCTCGCAATTTAATGACCTTCAAAAACAAAACAAAAAATCGCATAAAATTGATTGTTTTACTACTGTAACAACCCTTTAAATCTGAACCGTTGATATCAAATCACGTGTAATATGATCCATTTATCCATGCTACATCAACCATTGGTGACCAACATTCTTCCTTTGGCGCGCACCACACTTTCCCTGATCTGTTGACGCGATGGTCGACCATCAACCCATTTCCCCGACAACTGATTTGTACATAACTCCAAATCAATTGATTCGAGTCGGCCATTGGAAATATTTTTTGGCGAATGGAACTCCTCAGTGATTCAAATGATGCACAAATATCAACCCATTGATGATCAAAAATCCCTGACAACTTTCTAAAACACTTCCTCAAATCGACCGAACTAACCATTGACCATCGATCACTTCTATTGGTTGGCGTAGCATGAAACATCATCTCGAGGTGTGAAATTGGGTGACGTGGCATGACACATGGATGATAATGTGGCATGACATGTGGATGATGACCTGGAATGACACATCATGACCCTCCTTTCCCCCATCAACCATCGATCGATTCTCTGGGATGATCCAAACACCTCGTCGAATCGGCTGATGCCCATCCATCACCTCATCGACCATCGATGAATTTTGTTGCTTGATTTGAATCACTTCATCAATTTGACCAACACTCGACCACCGACCCATTGACCATCAATGATTTCCGTCGACGATTGAAAATACTTCATTGGATTCATTTGATGCCGACCGTCGACCATCGACATTCAGAGATGTCTTCTGGCCAAACCAAACACTTCGCAATTTCGGCTGACCTGACCTTTGACCATCGATGATTTCTCTTGGCGAATTTCCACACTTAAAAATTTTGACCAAAATAAACCCCGTCAAATCTAAGTCTTTGATCTTATCCATTTAAAAAATCCTAGAAATGAATCCTGACCGTTGATTGGATCTACCTTCTAAAATGACTGAAATGAATACAGATCGTTGATATGATCCATTTCCCAAGATACTAAAAAACAATCGCGATCGTCGATTTACCTAAACTTTCAAATGATCGATACCTTATGGATTTTTAAGTTTATCATGGCGAATCCAGATTGTCAATCTCAAGTTCAAACACGATCTCAACCATCGATTCACCAAATTTCCTACAACTCTACAGGCGACCATTAAAACTTGAATTTCGACCATTCCAAGTCGAATTCGGCTCTGCAAATTTACTGTTCTACTCCGTTAACCATCTTAAACCATCTAGAGTCATTCAAACTCATATTTTTCCCACATATTTGGGGATTTCTTTATAAATTCTCCATTTTCCCCCAAATCTATCACATGCAAAATATGCAACAATGAATTTCACCAATTCACTTTGATTCTTGGCCCATAAAAGCATGGTGTTTGAACCAGAAGCTAAGATACCATAATATAATGTCACTCAGTCCAATTGAGGGACATTACGGTGCAGAAAAATCACAAATACAAAATTTCTGCTAACTAATTTAATTCATTTATAGTTAACTAATTTCATGTATCTTTCAGTTACAAATTAAACATATTTAGATATTGTTTATAACCATAAAATAGATTCATCTACAACATGATAAATACACACATGGATGTAGTAAACACGTCATTACAACAACACATATATCATTCTCATTTACAAAGTGTTGACATTATTGATTGTGTGTTTTCATTGATGGAAACATGAGTCAAACATGTACAATAATCAGAGAAAAGGAAGATCACCTTGTGGCATAAGTAATTTGTGATCACTGTTGATCACGATAGGATCAAAAGTGATCCTATGATTCCAAGGCTGAGGAAAGGTAGCATGGAGAGAATCAATGTACATAAGGAGTATTGAAGAACAAGTTATTAAAAGATCAAAAGAAATAGCGATGAACAGATCAGAAGAAAGAACGATAATCAAATCTCAGATAAGTAAGCTACATGACCCATCAATCTAAAAAAATAATATATTGTGATCGTCGAAGGATGAATTCAACATAAAACCACAACAACTGTAAGATCTAGTAGTTGCAGAGGAAGACCGTGTGATCAACATTCGATTAATTCACGACCGTCTGATCTCAGTGAAGGCTGATCAACGACAGGGATCCATTGCAGGATTCACATGATGATTTAAATTCTTCACAGATTTTGGTTCCACAATACACGACGATCGTCGATCGTCACCTGTCAACAAATCGTCAGCTCACATTGGTCCATCCACCAACATGCTTCTACCATTGCGGAACTCGATGATGGTTTTAAAGGTCGTGTTAGTTGGGACTTTGTAATCATACCTGATTGTATATATCCATGCCAGTTTAAGCACGACTGTCGACCCTTGATGAGAGGTTAACACCCAAAATATTGGAGCGAGGTCATAGCCCTCGATCACATGGGTCAGAGTTAAATATCCTTCAGGCTAGAGCTTAGGGAAGGTATCAGTACCTCTGGAATAAGCACTTGGTCACGTAAGTAGTCCTATGACCAAAGGGATTGTTAAATGGGTGGAATCTGGAGGACCAGGTTCCAACCCCCGATCATGGGTTATAAACACATAAGCCATGAGGCGTTGGGAAAAAGTGAATAACCCAAAGGCTGAATCCCCAGAGTCACAAACTCCCATCGACCGTCGGATCAGGAAAATCTAGTCAACCATTGATCTGGAGTAACAACTGTCAGAGCGTGGTCAACTCTGACCTTTACCTACTCCAACGATAAACAACTCATATGAGCCAAAAAATTATGAACCCCAAAGTTCTGGAATAAATAGAGGCCATAGGATCAAGATAGGAAAGATCTATGGTGATAGATCTATTCGACACTTCACCAATTCAGGAGGATTGGATTGAAGTCTCAAAAGTGTCATATTCTTGAAGCAATGACAACCATCGGATCAAGGATTCAGATGAACCTATGACCGTTAGATCCATGAGGAGTACATATGACACATCAGGCGATCCATGTTAGTAAAGACCACGTAAACAAGGACACATGGCGCAATCAAATGTTGACAAGTGTTAAGGTCCAGTTGGAATTTTAGATATACATAAGTCACAAATCTAAGTGACACGTGGAAACCAATCGACCAGTGCCAAGTCAATAGTGATGCCAACAAGTTACATCACTCTGGGAGTATGTCCTTCGGGGGAAACCAATTTCTACCACCATAAACTGTTTGAAGCACCGAAGGCTGAAGTTAACGCTAATCGTTGATTTAATTTGAGAGAATTCTTGGCCATTGATCAAGCACATTGGAAGGATAGAGTAAGCGTAAATCATGAAGTAACGCTAATCGTTGATACAATTTGAGAGAATTCTCAACCGTTGATGAAGTACATTGGAAGGATATATTAAAGCGTACATCACGAAGTAACGCTAATCGTTGATCTACTTCGAGAGAATTCTCAACCGTTGATCAAGCATAGTGGAAGTATATAAGTAGAATTTTTAACCGAAAACAAGCGGTCACAACCGCTTTATGACTTATTCAGTAGGTTATCACTCCAGAGGAATTGAACTACTTCAGATTTCTAGTAACCCGGAGTCCCAGAGGCCGAAGCTCCGAAGTAAGATCTGATCGCCTATTGAGAAGGAATATACACGGTTGAGATCCTAAAAGCGCACAATGAGAAGGCCATTAACAAAACGTCTTATTGAGGTTGCGCAGACCGTTCAATCAACCAAATATTAATATAGAACCGTTCTATATATGAGTAAATAGATAATAAGTACTTCAGTGAAATTTACTCAGGGGAGTTGGAATATTACAAAGGCCATAAATCTCGAAGGCTAGAGTATCGGAGGACTGGGTTCCAACACCGATCACGTTGTAAGGTAAAGAAGCTAAAAATGAAAGCGTTAATAGAAAAACACTTGGAATGGTTAAGCCCACGGTCCTGGCTCCTGGAAATGTGGAGGTTATCAAGAAGCAAGTGTTAATACACACTCCAATGAAATGCACTCCAGAAGGTTGAATGACTGCAAAGGGTGGAAGTCCTGAAGGATGAAGCTCTAAAGAAAATGACAATTGTCCATATCAATGTGCAATTAAAATGTAACCATCGATCTTGAACCCTCGATCATAGGTCAAGGTCATATGAAAAGTGGCGATGAGCTATAGGGAAAACTGGGTGAACACCTGGTCACGATATATGGTCACTTGGTGAAATAAAGTCCCTACGGGTTAAAACATAACAAACTCTGCACCTTATGTATCTATCTGTTGGTCACAATAGTTTGGTCATATGAAAAAAAAGGGGAGTTACAATCTAAGAACCTGTCAATTCTAGGTATAGGAAAATGCACCAAATAGCAAAGTAACAATCTGATTCAAATCTATTGAGAACTAAGGATGTAGCGAAAGTGTGGGATTGAAATAACGAATTTGATCCATGACTGTGATTGACTCTTAAAGGTTGATCAACATATATATGATGACGAATTATCCCTTTCACGATATTATATGAATAATAATGAAGGAAGCACAAATGGAGATTAAGTTTGTAGTAACAAGCCCACGGTCATTTGAAAAGAATGGTTTGAAGGAAGCGCCTGTTTGCAATAATTAGTGATGAGTTAAAATGCTGAAAGAATTTGCAAGGGATTTGGAGTCTTTAACAAACTATCAATAATAATAATAGAAGTTATTGTTATTAAAATGAATGAAAGGGTGCAATGATGCATTATCAAAATACGCAATCATTCAAGTTCACACCAATTGGAAGACTATATAAACAAAGAATTATGGTGAACAAAATACGTAGTTGAATTTGTTGAAGTATATATATGTATATATAATGGATTGAATGAAGGTTCATTCTATCAGGTTGGTGCATGTTTACAAGTTGGGTATTGTATGAGGATTGGATTCCTCACATCTCAGTTGGATATGAGATCAACAAGCTGAGACTTGTTATGAGGGTTGGATTCCTCATTTCTCAGTTGGATCTGAGAACTACAAGATGGGTCTTGTAATAGAGATTTGTGTCTCTCATAATTGTTATAAGTTGAAGATATTCCAAGATTGATCTTATGTATTCATTCAAGTTAAATAAATAAATAAAATATTTATTCTTTTATATATTGGTTGAGAAAATGAAATAAATATATGTTGTTCAATTAATTTATGAAAAGTGGAAAATTGTCCAAAGTTTTGCATCACTCATTCACCTCACCCTCTCAGTGTCAAGTGTACATTTCAACACAGAGATCATGCACAACAATTTAGTTCATAAATACAAGACAAAAATAGATAAACACTTATCTTTTAACAATGGTTGTGCAACCAACGGCTTGGGATGGATGTTCCACCCAACCGTAGATTGATTCTTCCAAATCTCAATAGCTATTCACCCCGAGCTAAGGCTAGTAATACAAAAAAGAGGGTGGTCTCTCACCGTTGACTCATAGATCATAAAAACTCACAACCCAATGATATCTTCTTGCAGCTATCTCGATTTTCCACCAAATCTCTTCCTCTTGACCTTACCAACCCAAGGAATGTACCCCTTCACTGATATCAGTCCCTCAGGAATCACATTAATTTATCAGGGTCTCTATGTTATAGGTAACCAGGAATATCTTAGCTGGGAACTCAAGGGAACTTTATGCTAGAAAAAATACCAACGAAGCACAACAAACACTTGTTGTTTTAGTGAAACTCACCCAGGAGTTCACTCTTCAAGCTTGACAACCCGACTCTTCATTTTCCAGCTCCAAATATTCTCCAATACACTCCATATTGATCTAGAATTCACGCTCCATGGTTTGACCAACTCCATGCTCTCTTTCTTGCTCTCAACTTTCTCCTCATGGAAAAAACTTGAATGTCTAAAATTGTTGTCCCAACCCATACAAATTTCCTTCCTTTGACTTTCCTTTCTTGACTCACACTCTTCTCCAAGCTGATTGTACTCAACCCCCACGTGCCCAATAACTTTTGGATGTGACCAATCACACCCACCCTCTTACATGTACTCAATGATTGGCTTTGGGAACACTCAATCAGAAATTAGAAGGTTCATATACAAATAACATTTTTAGGAAAAATGGGTGGAATTAATATACACAAGTAATTCCCCCTTGGACTCCTCTTGGTCATTATCCTAGAACCTCCCCTCTCTTTTGGATTAATTCATCCCCTATCTATGTCCATGTCCCCTTAGAAACTGTTATCACATTTTATTATTAAAACATTGAAATACAATTCACATATTACATTTCTTGTCCATAGCCACATATTATATCTACATAAGCATTAATTATACTGAGTATTATAGTGGGGATGTTACATAGATATTATTTTAAAATAATGCATTCTAGATCATAAAGTATAAGTCATCCTTTGGGAGGTGCATGACAAAGAGAGAGGAGGGAATTATGGTGGAACAAAAACTACTAGGTTGAAGTTTCTCTATGTTAGACTATGGTAGTCAATGTTATCTTTTATAGCTCAAGAGGTACTCTGCATGTTTGTCTTGTATGCGGAAGTAACCTTGTACTTACACTACTAGACACTCGAATTTGTAATGGGTTTTTATAAAGTTGTAATAACGTGGTTCTTTTATGTAAGTGACTTTTTAATAAATTGTACCTTCTAATATTAAAGTGACTTTATTTCATAAAGTGCACTTATGTTATAAAGTGAATTTGTACTTTAATATTTTAAGTGATTTATTTTGGAGGGAATGAATCATGTCCCTTGATTATGTAAATGCAAGATTAGATCTTGGCCTTTAGATTTAGGGATGGGTAAGGTGAAAATACACTTGAAAGGTGAAAGGTTGTTTTCGAATTATAAGAGAATGCATTGGGTAGTGTGCAAGACAACACAATGAGAAGAGGAGATTAAGAGATTTTCGAGAGAGCTTTGAGAAGGAAAGAAAAGGGCAGAAAGATGGGTGCATTTACCAAGAGAGATTGGGCACATTTCCCAAGGAAAAACTCTGTTTAGTGAGTGGTGAAATTTATTGTTGTGAGGGAGGTCGTACTGTATGGATCCGTACAGTCTGTACAACAGAGAAGTGGGCACATTTTTTGAGGCAAGGAAGGCACAAAAATTGAGACATCTTGAGGATATTTGTTTTCGAAGGGAATTTGTATAGAACAGATTGTACAACAACATATTGGCATGATTTTCGAGGTGTTTATTTTCTGGGTGGGTTGTACAACAATACAGACTTGACACGTTTTTCAAGGTAGATTTTTGGAGGGAAATTTTGGGTGTTGTAAGTGGTTTTTTCTTGGATTTAAATGTAATATTTCTTATGACATATATTTCCTAAAGATAATAAAATCTCTATCTCTCTCTCTTTGGGTTTCCCCACATTGGGGTTTTCCCTGACTGGTTGCCTAAATTTCTGAGTAGTACATGGATGTGTGATTATTGTTCATTGTGTTTATTCCACTGCATAAGTTCTTGGCTATGCGTATTTATGCTCATAATATTTTCTGAATGTGGGTTTATACATTTCAAATTTCATGGATGACAATTATCTCTAGGTTTCTAAGTGTATGATAGAATTTAGTGCATGTTGATTTTGTCATTAAATTTCTACATGGTATCAGAGATTGGGCTCTGAGGTACAATGAGTAGTGTTATTTTTGGGCAAGATTTGGAGGGGGGAAACTTGATTGTTTGTTTTCCATTGAACAATTGATAGGGATATGGTTGTTTGCATCAGGTATGAGAATCGATTGGGTGGGATTTCCAACTATTTGCAATGGAAAGTCAGGATGTCGGCTATTCTCAGGGAGACAAAAATTTGGAGCTTTGTCAGCACTATAATTGTTGTTGCATTAGAAGACCCTATAGATTTGGATTTTCATGAGGTAATGGAGGCCAAAGATCAGAGGATTATTCTGGATGGGGTGAAGGACTACCTTATCCCACACTTGGATGAGAAGAAGACAACCAAAGGGATGTGGGATGCACTGAAAAACTTGTACAAGGTGAAGAATGAAAACTAGAAGATGGCCTTGAAAGATAAAATGCATGATACCAAGATGGGTAAGGGATAAAGTGTGTATTATTGTCTTACATGGGTAGCTCAAGTGAAATATGAGATGGATGCAGTTGGGGAGGTCATATCAAATTGCGAGTTGGTGAGGATAGCCTTGAAAGGATTCACCAAGGAATGGGAAGTCTTCGTGAAGTGTGTGGTGGGTCGTGAGAATATTCCATATTGGAGCAGATTTTGGGACAATTTCACTCATGAGGAGATTCGAGAAGGATCTCAAAGTAGTGGAAATAAAGGAGATGGAGTTGATGAAGAGAATGTTTCTCTTGTTGCAAAGGGAAAGGGGAAGAAGGAAATTCCGGGAGGGACTTGAGTAAAGTCAGATGTTATTGTTGTAACCAGTTGGGGCACCTTGCTTCTCGGTGTGATGAGAGGATGAAGAAGAAGAAGAAACAAGAGGGTACTGATACAACTACTACAACAACTATGGAGGAATTTTCATTCAAGTTTGATATGGAATTTTCTTTGATTAATCTAGTATCCAGTGTCGGTAGTGGAGGATTTGGGGGTGATAATAGATGGATTGTTGACAATGGAGCCTCTTGTCACATGAAGATAATACAACGAGTATTCCTTATTATCACAAAGAAAGGTCCTGACCGACTGGTGGAGAGTGAAGGTGGTATGTCATGAGCTGTACATGGAGTTGGAAGGGTTAGATTCTGACTCAAGTATGGAGGATTCCTAGAGCTTGATAGAGTTCTCTTTTTTCCAGGGTTAAGGGTTAACTTGATCTCAGTATTAGCCTTGGAGGATGTTGGATATTGTACATTGTTCAAGAGGGAGACATGTATTTATCTATAGGGAGGGAGTGGACCCAATCGAACCACAACTGATTGGTGATCGGGTGGATAGGTTGTACATGTTGCGAGGACAACCTTCAGGTTATGATTCAACATCGGATGAAGAGAAAGAGGCTCCTGAGACTGTGGTGGGACCAAGGATTCAATATTGGATTCCGAGAGAAGGGAGGGACTCTCTTATGCACTGATAGGAGGCTTGGATGGTGTGATTGAACCGATGCTCAGGGTGGAGTGGATTCTCCTAGGAGCTCAGGGTTCAGGGTGGTTGTAAGGAGAAGATCTTCTTGTTCGAGTTTTGTGCAGGTGTTGGGGTTGGCTCTAGGTTTGGAGGGAGATCCTACTACGAATAGTGTAATGGGACCAGATGATGGTGATGGTAGTGAGTACATCCCTCGCTAAGAGGGAGTTTTAGATTTTATGGCTCGGGAGGTACTCTGCATGTTTGTCTTGTATGGGAAATTAAGCTTGTACTTACACTACTAGACACTTGACTTTGTAATGGGTTTTTATACAGTTGTAATAAAGTGGTCCTTTTATGTAAGTTACTTTTTAATGAAGTGTACCTTCTAATATTAAAGTGACTTTATTTCATAAAGTGCACTTATGTTATAAAGTGAATTTGTACTTTAATATTTTATGTGATTTATTTTGGAGGGAATGAATCATGTCCCTTTATCATGTAAAGGAAAGATTAGATCTTGTCCTTTGGATTTAGGGATGGGGAAGGTGAAAAAACACTTGGAAAGTGAAAGGTCATTTTCGAATTATAAGAGAATGCATTGGGTAGTGTGCAAGACAACACAATGAGAAGAGGAGATTGAGATATTTTTGAGAGAGCTTTGAGGAGGAATGGAAAGGGCAACAAGCTGGGTGCATTTCCCAAGGAAAAACTATGTTTTGTGAGTGATGTAATTTATTGCTATGAGGGAGGCCATACTGTATGGATCTGTACAGTCTGTACAATAGAGAAGTGAGCATGTTTTTTGAGGCAAGGAAGGCACATAAATCGATGCAACTTGAGGTTATTTTCTGTTGAAGGGAAGTTGTGCAGAACATGTCGTACAACAACAGATTGGAACAATTTTTGAGGTGCTGATTTTTTGGGTGGGTCGTACAACAATACAGACTTGACACGTTTTGCAAGGCATATTTTTGGAGGGACAATTTGGGTGTTGTAAGTGGTTTTCTCTTGGTTGTTAATGTAATCTTCCTGCTGATATATCTTTCCTGAAGATAATAAAATCTCTCTCTCTTTGGGTTTACCCACATTGGGGTTTTCCCTGGTTGGTTGCCTAAATTTGTGAGTATTACATGGATGTGTGATTATTGTTCATTTTGTTTATTTCGCTGCATAAGTGCTTGGAAATGTGTATTTCTTCTCATAATATTTTATGAAAGTGGGTTTATACATTTCAAAATTCATAGATGACATTTATATCTACATTGCTAAGTGTATGGAATAATTTAGTGCATGTTGATTTTGTCATTAAATTTCTACAGTCGACACAATGTTAAGATGCCATGGAATATGCAAATAATTGCAACAAGTGTCAATGAGTTGGTCACCCTTATGTCTGTAATGAGATTCCATTGCAATCCATTGTGATAGTGTGGATTGTTTTAGTAAATAAGACATAAGAAACAACAAACAAAGATACACGTTAATACAAATTGGAGATCCTTTAAGTTTGAAGTGAACACCCCACATATCCAGAGAAAATCTAACTCAACAACATTTCCCTAGCCTTGTACTTCAACAAATTTATTACAAATAAACAAATGATATTTAAAAGTTTCCCCACGATACTTTGAACTAAGGGAAATGCATGCCCATGCTTATATATAGCTCCAAATAGAGTTATCTAAGTTTTGGGGTGAAGTTAATAACATTATAAATATTTATATATCATACAACGTGCATTATAAAAGGACTAAGGACTTCTTCCTTGAACCAAGATTCCATACTTTTCCCACAATACTTTGAACTAAGGGAAATGCATGCCCATGCTTCTATATAGAACCAAATATAGTTATATAAGTTTTCGGGTGAATTTAATAACATTCCAAATCTTTATATATCATACAAAGTGCATTATAAAATTACCAAGGACTTCTACCTTGAACCAAGATTCCAATTTTTTTGTAAAATGGAGGGTAAAACCGTCTTACTGTAAAATCCATGCCTAGGACTCATATGACCTCAAAATTGAGTGGTTCCAAGTATGAATTTTGGATTTTATCATTTTACATCTATTCATACTTCATTTCTTCATTTTGAAACCAAAAACCCTATGCTTGCATAAATGGCTAAATTTTTCCTTGTAAATGCAAAAAAATGCATAAGGGGGAAAATGCACAAAAAAGAATGCAAATGGAGAATGATGAGAAATGCACACCCTAGGAATAAAAATCCATGTCTAGTTTTGTTAATTTACAAGTTACAAGTTACAAGACTGTGGATTTGTTGTAAACCAAAAGAATGCATACTAGGGTGATTTGTGCCTAGTATTTAGTAAAGGGTTGAAATATACATGAATGTTTGGAAACTGTGCACACACACTAACTAAAATGGAAAACTAAGTAATAACTACATGTTCCCATGAGATCGACGAGGCAAGAGCTTGTACAACCAAATCACACATAGGCTAGTTGTTAGTTGCATTTCCATTGCGAAGACCTACATGAATCATCAAAGAATACAAGGTTATATAACTGAATAATAATTAAATAAATAAAAAGACATATCAACATGTATGAGACTCTATAAAGACTAAAATGGAATACCTAATTGAGAAAAATACTTGGTTTTCTTTTAAACTGTAATTTCTACATTTGTGCAGAAATGCACACCAGACTTAAAAAAAAAAAATGCCTAGTCATTACACACCTGCAATCTAAGTGATTCAAGTTTCTGAGGGTGTCTTAGATAATTGTATACCTATCTACATATTTGGATTTTCTTTTTCAAACATAAAATTGGTTGTTGTGTAAAAGAGGTAAACTCTACCTTGTAAATCGAGAGACCAAAACAATAGAAAGTGATCTAATATAAATGCACACTCATGCTTCTATATAGCTCCAAATTTAGTTATATAAGTTTGCTACATGGAAGCTCTACCCGCAAGCCCATGGGAAGAGTTGTGGATGCTACAACTCTACCGACAAACCTGTAGGAAGAGATGTATTAACTCTTCCCACATGCTTGTGGGTAGAGATGTTGCAAAGATACCCACAATCATGTGGGAAGAGTTGTAGATGTTACAAACCCATGGGCATGTGGGCATATCTACAATTTTTCCCACAAGCCTTGTAGATTTTAACCTTGTACAATTATTTACTGCAAACATATTTTCAATAAAATAATAGAAAAGATACAATGGAAAATACACACATTACACAAAGATTTTTCCCCTGGAAACCCAAACCGAGAAAACCAACATATTCTATATTCATTCACTTCACACAGTGTTTACAATAAAATATACATATAGGATCCCGTAGCATCCAAAACGCTAATTTAATAACCCGTATTAGTCAACAAACCTAATTCCTTAACTGGAAATAGAAAATGATCGGTGAAAACCATGTGCCAAAAAACCGCCCAAAAATGGACACAAAAAAGAACCAATTTTTTTTTTTTTTTTTTTTTGGGGGGGTGTGCTTCCCTTAAACTCCTGCACAGGGATTCTCGCGCCCCTACAAACCTCCTGTGACCCCCTGGGAAAAGGGGAACTTTGCCCCTCTCTTACCCCCCTACGCACCCGGTGCAACATAGACACTACTTCTAACTATGAAAAGAATATAACACATACCCAACATTCTCCCACTTGGTGTTTTCTTTGCATAGAATGGGTTACAAGGTTACATAATCAACAATCTAGGGTAGCAATTCCCATATATTCTCTACACCAAGAGAACTTCTTAGTGCACACAAATTTTGTTAATGAATCTGCAACATTCTTCAAAGTGTCCACCTTCATCAACAACACCTTCTTTTCTTCAACCATGTCTCTCACAAAGTGATATTGAACATCAATATGTTTTGTTTTTTAATGATAAGTTGGGTTCTTCACCAGAAACATTGCACTCTGATTGTCACAATATATCCTTACAACTTGTTGTACCAACCCAATACCCGAACACAATCTTTGTAACCATACTACTTCCTTGCTTGCATGAGTGCCTGCCATGTATTCAACTTATGTAGTTGAAAGTGCCACTACAGAATGTCTTTTTCTCATCCAAATGATTTCTCCTCCAAATAGGTTAAACACATATGCACTTGTATATCTTCTATGATCCATATCTCTAGCTGAGTCTGCATCTAGACAACCATGTATGTCCAACACTCTGTCCAAACTTGGTCTTCCTTGGTAGCACAATCCATAACTAGTAGTGCCATACAAATACCTGAAAATTTTCTTTACTGATGTCCAATGCTCTTTCCCTGGTTTTGACATATACCTGTTCAAAACTCTCACTCCATGTGCAATGTCCATTCTAGTACAGACCATTGCATACATCAAACTACCAACTACACTTGCATATGGAACACAAGACATGTACTCCTCCTCTTCCTGTGTCTTGGGACATTGATCCGCATATAAATTTACACCTACAAGAATAGGGAACTTAACCAATTTATATTCCTTCATTAAACCTATGCAATATGGTCTCGACATATTTTCTTTGATTTAACTAGAGTTTCCTATTTTTCCGATCTCTTTTAATTTCGATGCCCAGAATGAAATTCGCAGCACCAAGATCCTTCATGTCAAATTTAGAGGAAACTGAGTTTTCACATTTTGGATAATCTCCTTGTTGTTTCCTATCAATAACATGTCATCCACATACAAGACCAAATAAATCAAATGATCACCAATTAATTTGAAATACACATAATGATAGTCTTTGCTTCTTGTGAAGCCAAGTCCCAACATAAAAGTATCAAAGTTTTGATACCAAATCCTTGGTGATTGTTTTAAACCATACAATGACTTTTTCAACTTGGATACTAGCTCATTCTTTCCCTTCACAAAAAATCCTTCTAGCTGCTTCATGTAGATTTCTTCTTCCAGATCCCCATGTAGGAATGATGTATTCACATCCATCTGTTCTACTTCAAAATAAAACACAACAAAAATATATAACATAAATATAATAGAGGTTAACTTGGCAACATGAGAAAAAATCTCACCAAAATCAATTCCCTCAACCTGGGAATATCCCTTTGCTACTAATCGAGCTTTGTATTTATCCACTTTTCCTTCTACATTAAACTTATTTTTAAATACCCATTTGTTGCCAATGGGCTTGCTTCTAGTCGACAACTCCACTAGATCCCAAGCCTCATTCTTATCCAAGGCTTCCATTTCTTCATCCATGGCCTTTTTCCAGAGTTTTCCATCCTCTGAATCCATTGCCCCCCTATCAGTTCTAATAGCATCATCAGTAATAAACAAATAAAAATTTGAATGTAAATCAGGTGGAGTATACGTTTCCAGTAGCCTTTTTTCTCGAACCAATATCCTCAATATTGGAGTATGATGATCTTCTTCTTCTGATTCTTTTTCTTCTGGAGATTTTGATTCATCATCCTTTAACTCAAACTCTTTCTTCTCTGGTTCTTCCGTACTTGGTAGGACTTCCTATTTGACAACATATTTCATTTCTCTAAATACCACATCTTGGCTATACACAACCTTCTTAGTTTTTGGGTTCCAAAGATTATAACCTTTAAGACCATCTTTATACCCAATAAATATACATTGTTCATCCTTCTTATCTAGCTTACTCTTGTTTTCCTTTGGAACATGAACATAGGCCTCACAACCAAATACCTTGAGATGTGTGAGAGAGGTTTTCTTACCAAGCCATACCTCATGTGGATGATTTTCATCTAGTGATGATGAGGGTGATCGATTGACCAAGTAACATGCAATACCCACTACCTCTTCCCAAAATTATTTCCCTAACCTGACACCATTGAGAATGCACCTTTATTTTTCCATCATCATCATGTTCATCCTTTTTGCAATTCCATTCTTCTGAGGTGTATAAGGAGTATTCTTCTACCTTTATATATCATATTTATTACATCATTATTCAAATTCATTCATGCAAAACTCTCCAACATTATCCATCCTCAACACCTTAATTCTTTTCTATGTTTCATTCTCAACAAGAGCCTTAAACTCTTTAAACCTATCAAATACTTCATATTTCTTCCTGAGGAAATATATCCAAGTATTCCTCGAGAAGTCATCTATAAATGAGACATAGTACACAATTTTTTCCAATGATGGAACCGACACAGGTCCAAACACATCATTGTGCATTGGATGTAAAATTTCTTCTTCCCTCATTCAACCAGAGGGGAATCTTACCCAATTCTACTTCCCATATACACAATGTTCACATAAATAAAAATACAAAGATAAGTTAGATATACCTTCAACCATACCTTTACCTTGTAGTAGTCGAAGACCCTTCTCTCCGATATGCCCCAGTCTTTGATGCCACAACGCAATATTTTCCCCAGAGACTATATGATGTTTTTCTTCTTCAACTCCAATATCAGGAACAATGGAACTATTGGAACTATTACACCCATCACTAATAATGCTTCCTTGTAGCTTATACATAGTTCCAATACAAACTCCCTTCAACAACACCATTGCTCCTCGAACCATCCTGTAGGTTTCTTTTTCAAATACTATTTTTACTCATGCATCGTCCATTTTGCTTACATAAATCAAATTTCTTGCCAATCCTGGGATGTGCAGAACACCAGGCAATTTTCTATTCCTTCCATTTATGAGCCTCAACTTGACTCTTCCTTGTCCTATGATTTTTGTTGTTGAGTCATCACCTATGAAACAATTACCTCCATCATACCTTTCATATTTACAGAACCACTCCCTATGGGGATTCATACGAAAGGATGCACCTGAGTCAACCAACCATGCCTCATGATATGCATGTGTTCTTGAAGAATCCAAGTACGCATCCCCTTCTTCTTCCTTGGAGGTATTTTCTTCTGTAGAGGGAGCACCTTAAGATCCCTTCACTCTCTCAACGTTTTTGGATATACATTGCTTCTTGAAGTTCCTTTATTTTCCACATCTCCGACATGCCTTTACAAACTTTCCAGGCTATTTAGATCTTATATTTAGATCTCCCACTTGAGGACTTAGATATATTTCTTTCCTAGGAGCGTCCTCTTGCAAATAATGCATATGTGCTATGTCCTTCCATGTTCTTCTATCTCATATCCTCTGACAAAAAGGATGAGACCACATTATCGAAACTCAAGGTAGTCATATCAATACCTATGTCCAACCATACTATCACATGAGTCTGGTAAAGAGCACAATAAATTGATACCCTTATCTTCATCTGAAATTTTAATCTCAACAACTAATAATTGACTTACCACCGTATTGAAGGCATTTGTATGCTCTGTCATAGAGTCTCCATCTCTCATCCTTAGGTTATACAACTTCTTCCGTAGGAACAATTTATTTACCATGGACTTATATTGATACAATTTCCCTAACTTATCCCATAAATCCTTGGCTGTAATTTCCCCTGACACATTCAATAATACTGAATATGAGAGACACAATCGGATTTTGCTCTTCGCCTTTCGATCCAACTTTTTCTAGTCACCTGTCGATGTTCCTGTAGGTCCAATACATGGATCCACTATGATCCATTGGTCTATGTCTACCAATAGATCTTCCATCTTGATCTTCCACAACTCAGAACTTTTCCCATTAAATTTCTCGATCTCTATTTTCGAACCTCTCACCATTTGTTTTCACTTAAAGAATCAATATCACATATCTCCCATTGTAATAAGGCTTATCACAGTCCCGAGCCAAACCACTGAACACAAAGGTGTCCCTTTGAAGCCAATAATTTATCTCATACCAGATGTAGATTTAACCTTATACAATTATTTACTGCAAACATATTTTCAATAAAAGAATAGAAAATATACAATGACAAATACACACATTACACAAAGATTTTTCCCATGCACACCCAAACCAGAAAAACCAACATATTCTATATTCATTCACTTCATACATTGTTTACAATACAATATACATATAGGATCATGTAGAATCCAAAACCCTAATCCAATAACCTGGATTAGTAAACAACCCTAATTTCTTAATTGGAAATAGAAAACCATTAATGAAAACCATGTGCCAAAAAACCGCCCAAAAATGGATGAAAAAAGTGCGAATTTATTTTTTGGGTGTGCTTCCCCCCAACCCCCACACAGGGGGATCCTGCCCCCCTCCAACCCCCCGGATAGGGGGGATCTTCCCCCCTATGATCCCTCGGGAAAGGAGGTTCTCCACCCCCCTCTTACCCCCTTACGCGACCGACGCAAAATAGACACTACTTCTAACCATGCAAATAATATAACACATACCCAACAATCCTATGGGAAGAGATTCGAAAACTCTTCCCACATTCCCGTGGTAAGAGATGCGACAACTATGGATACCTTGGATGAATTCCCACATCTAAATCTATTTTGGGTGGAAGCAGTTCAAGGTTATTTCACATAAATCACAAAGTTCCTCAAGTTTAGTTCTGTACCAAATATGTATGACCATAAACAATGAATATGATTGGTTATCTACTATGAAAAATACAAGTTCACCATAGGAAACCTATATAATATTTCCATAGACAATATTTTAAACTAATGCATTCTATATCATAAAGTATAAGTCATCCTTTGGGAGGCACATGACAAAGAGAGTAGAGGGAACTATGGTGGAACGAAAACTACTAGGTTGAAGTTTCTCTATGTTAGACTGTGGTCATCGACACAATGTTAAGATGCCATGGAATATGCAAAGGGTTGCAACACGTGTCAACTAGTTGGTCACACTTATGCATGTAATGAGATTCCATTGCAACCCATTGTGATAGTGTGGATTTTATTAGTAAATAAGACATAAGAAATTAGATTGAAACAACAAACAAATATTGAAGGTAAGAAAATTTGGAGATCCTTTTATTCTAAAGTGAACACCCCACATATACAGAGAAAATATAACTCGACACCATTTCCATAACCTTGTCCTTCACAATACTTGCAGAAATCATCAGAGAATAAAAGGTTATATGATTGAATAATAATTAAATAAATAAACAGACATATCAACATGTACGAGACTCTTGAAAGAATAAAGTGGAATACCTAAATGAGCTTCTCTTGGTTTCAAGAATAATTTATTCTCTATTGAAAATGGCCAACCACGTGAAGGTGGAATCTCATTCCCCCCCTTCGCATCACTCTCAATTCCTCATACTCAATCTATCTATTTAAAAATAATTGAAAGTATAATAATATGATTCATGCATAGAAATTAGCAAAACAAAATTTAAAGGTAAATGCAAGAAAGAATGTGTGTGCACCTATGTGGTTTTGTACATACAAAACATATAACATACATCCATAAGAAGGTAGCAACAAATAGTATATATTAGTATATTTTATCATCAAAATATGTTTCCATTATACATGTTTCTCATAACATACATCCATAAGAAGGTAGCAAGAAATAGTATATATTAATATATTTTATCATCAAAATATGTTTCCATTATACATGTTTCTCATAATATATACAATCACTTTTTTTTTTTTAGTTTTCAGAAATCTGTTGATGGGTTCATCCACATCTTGATTTTATTCAGTTGTTGGGCCCTCTGTTGGTGTTGATTCAATAAGCATTCTCTGACGTGTTATATGTCTAGTTGGGTACTCTCCACAACATGTAGACCGCTATTGAGGGACCTCGACTACAATAAAAAAAAAAGGGTCAAATTGACATGGTTAGTTATTATTCACAGAAGTAGTTCATGAATGAAAATATCATTACAATGTTGTTTACGAGGTTAACTAGTCAATACCATTGGTTCGACTTCCATGTGTTCCTGCACTCGTCAAGCATTCTCATCTACATGCTCTGCCATCAAAACAAGAAAATTTATAAGTACACCATCTGCAAGTAAATATTAATAATTTTATTAATCCATAATTCTGGTTTTATAGCCATAATACGATCATGGTCGGGTTGCACACCACCATCATCGAGCTGCACACCACCATCATCAAGACGCACTCCACCGTCATGGATAGGATGCACACTACCATCAGGATGCAATCCACCATCATGGTTGGCCTACACACCACCATCTTCAGATTGCACTCCATCGTCATGGGGTTGTTGTCCACTACTAGCCTCATTATTGTTATTGCTCTCTTTCTTAAAATAAAAAGGCACATTCATTTATGGGTGAAATCAACAGTGAAGAGATTTTACAAGTAATCAACAATTAATGTCCATTGATTTTACTTAAGATGTCGTTCAAAGGGGTATATTATTTTTTCCCCATGCTTTGTCGGCGTTCAACCGCAGCTTGAAAGCCACACTTGAAACCGAACATGAGGTCTTCCTTGATGGTCACAATTTTGAATTCAGCCCCTTGCATTGCACAAGATCTCAAATTTGGCTTATTGGATGCAATTAAATAGAAGTCGGATTATGCTAGGAATGGTACAGTTTAATTATTTGGTACTTACAATTCATGCTTTTAGTTTCATGTAACCACCTTGAACAATTTTGTGTTGCCCGTGTTTTTCTAGTGTTGCCTTGGCTTCTTTTGACATCTCTGGGAGCCTAGAAAAAGTTTCCAATAGGTTGTATATCACAACTTTTTATAGAACTAACAAAAAATCAACATATTAAATTCAAAATATGGTACACCTTCTTGGTCCAGGTGGCGTCTTTCCATATTTTCTCATTTTTTTCTCCTTTGCATCCTCCAATAGATTCTTCCACTCAACCTCAAGAATCATCGGAGGATTCTCATACCTAGGGTTTGTTTGAAAATAAACCATATATTGGTCCCTCACATATTTAAAATATGTACCGGCCAATGAGGTGACTCCAATTTTGTTGAAGGAATCATCAAACAGGTCAACCAAGTGGTCAATAAGTTCCTTATTCAAACTAGGATTCTGATCATTCCACTGTGTTCGTATGGTGGACCCAAAAATTATCTAATGCCTTTCCATTCATATGCTTAAAAAAGGTGTTGTTTCCTGCAGAACAATATGATTATTAATTTAAAATAATCATAGAGATGTGTGTTTCAATTAGATAATAGGAAATAATTAAGACATTAATAAATACCTGGGATTTTTTGTATCTTGATCGGAACAATGTTCTTATCCACCAAAAAGGTAACTGCAGTGTTCCCTTTCTAGTAACATGTGATGATGTAAGAAATCAATTTGTAGAATCACCAATTGCATCATCTCCACCATTAAGTGCTTGGTCTAGAATTCACTGTGTCGACAGTGTGTCATGGTCCCTATAAGGTTTAGTCATCTTAGTCACGGGGCTGTCAGCTACATGTGGAGAGATAAATATCCTTGTAGGTATGTGGCGCGTGGTAGGACTTTGTGGTGTTTGAACATTGTTGCTACCAACACCATCCTCAAGAGAAAACTACTTAAGTTTTGTGAATAAATCCTATAAAAATAAAACATATGTTATGCAGAACATATAAATGTAGAAAACCAATTCATAAATAAACATATGTGATAAATAACCCTTTTAAAATATGGCACTTACCGCACATTGTTTTATTTCATCCATCAAAACTTTACATCTTTGTGTGGTCTCCTCTGTTTGTTCACACATACACAACTCACTAAGTTCAATGCTTTTTTTCTCACATCCTTTTTAATTGTCTCAATTGAGGTCAATTCAAACATGTCATCATAGTTGCTGACATTGTAAAGTACATCAGGTATTGACAACTACATATATCAACAAAAAAAAATTTAATTCAATTATAAAAACAATAATAAAATTCACTTTAAATGGATATGGATATTGTTAGTCGTTTACCTGCTCTGAGGTTGGTGACTTCCACGATCACCTTGCCACAATATAATAAGCATTACATATTAAAATTTTATTTATAACATGATAAGCATGGGATATCAAAATGAATGTTAAATATTAAAAATAAGTTGTCTAAAAACATAACTCTATTGTAAATGCAAAAAAAAAGCATAACAAGAATAATGCTTAAAAATGCATGAAACCTAGGCATGATGAAACATGTACGCCCAAGTCTTAACACACCTGTAATTTGAGTGATTCAATTTTATGAGGGCGACATAGATTATTTTACACCTGTATACATATTTAGTGTTGTGTTTGTGAACTTAAAAGTGACTACTGTGTAAAAGAGGCAAAATCTACCTTGTAAATTTAGAGACCAAATCAATAGAAAGTGCCCTAATGGAAATGCACGCCCATGCTTCTATATATATCCAAATTTAGTCGTCTAAGTTTTGGGGTGAAGTTAATAAAATTATGAATCTATCTATATCATATGGAGTGCATTTTCAAATGAGAGAAAACTTCTACCTGGAACCCAAATTCAAGATATTTTGTAAAAAGGATGGTAAAACTAGATTACTATAAAATGCACGCCTAGGAATCATATGACCTCCAAAATGAGTGATAAAAGTTGCGGAGTTTGTATTTTATAATTTTACATATATTCATACTTTCTTTGCGCATTTTGAAACCAAAAACCCTCTATTGTGCATAAAGGTTAAAAATTTCTTTGTAAATGCATAAAGGGAAAAGTGCTTTAAAATGCATGAAACCATGGCATTGTGAAAATGCACGCCCAGGTCTTAACACACTTGCAATTTGAGTGATTCAAGTTCCTGAGGGTGCCTTAGATTATTTTACACCTGTATTCATATTTAGTGTTGTGTTTGTGAACGTAAAAGAGGTTTCTATGTAAAAGAGGCAACATTAACCTTGTAAATTGAGAGACCAAATCAATAGAAAGTGCCCTAATGGAAATGCACGCCCATGCTTCTATATAGCTCCAAATTTAGTGATATAAGTTTTGGGATGGATTTAATAACATTATGAATCTATCTATATCATCCAAAGTGCATTTTCAAATGAAAAATGACTTCTACTTGGAACCCAAATTCAAGACCTTTTGTAAAATGGATGTGTTGTGTCATGCACCAACCCTCCATTTTCTTGTACCTTTGCTTGCTAAACCCCCTCACCTGAGAAAATGGATCCCCTTTATTTTTCTTATTTGAAAAATACTTAACATGTGTCTTCTTGATTATTTATCCTCCCACTCTAAGCATTCCACTTTAAGTTTCATATTTTGGCCAAATTTGCATCTTTCGACTTTGGGCACTTAAGTAAATTTTTAAGTTGATTTCTTGGTTTTCAGACGATTTAGAGTAAACTAATCCAATATACATCGAAAGAGTTACCTAAAAATCCTATGGTGTACATTGGAGGAGTTCCCTCCAATAGCTCATGTTATCGCACAATTTGTACTTTGATAGAAGAGAAGGTAAAAGGAAAGCAATTGGCATAACAGGAGACTATCCTATCATTGCCACCTCAATAGGATGTCTCTTTCTGTTTAGGGTGGTAGGCCTAGGGGAGACGTCCCCAGTGATATGAGGTTTTGAGAAGGCAAAGGGAAAGTAGCTAGGTAAAAGGTCGCCTCTCATAAGTCACCACCGATCAGAAAGTCTGTTTTAAATAACCAATGAAGAGACAATATGCCAGAAGTGTACCTGCTCAAAACAAAGAAAAATAAAATCTATATATTTGCAAGAGAACTTTTTGGTTATCACTTCATAAAACCATTGGATTTATTAAATAAATCAATTTGTTGAATATGATGAAGTAAACAAAAATCTTATAACAACAATGTTTATAGAGCAATACTTCACATAAAATGTCTTAAAACTAGCTTCAAAATGACTAAAAACCATTAACCATTGAAGTCATAATATTAGCATTTGACAGAAGCACATAAGACAAAGTATAATTCAGCCTATACAATTTTATTTATGAGCTTTTAATTCTGCATTAAATGGACATATCTTACTTTAGTAACAACAACAAGTAGGTTAGTAGATAAAGCTATTCTAGGGTTAGAAAGTGTTAGTAGGTTGTTCAAAAAATAGGTTTTGAAGGTTGTGTTGATCAATTACTCAATGGAGGACTTAGACTAGTTCTTTCTTATGGTAAAATGAAGTCAATAAAGTGGCAGGAAATGTTGAAGAAACATGATGATAATAGGAGAGCCAAAGACAAGAGGGGTTGATGAATGAAGTGTTGGTAAGCCAAGGCTTCAACCACCAAACCCTAGGGGAAAATGACTACTAAGGTGTAGGTAACCCTAGGCCTTACTAGATTTTCCTCCTTATTTAACTCAAATATGAAGCAAGTGAAGGCTAATATGAAGCAACAAGTGCTAGGGTGTTGCAATGCCAAATCCCTTAGCAATGGCTTTAAGAAAAATGACTCCTTGGCACAATCTAGTAGGTGGATAGAAATTGAGATAAGGAAAATAACATGTGATTAATCTCCCAAGGTTTTAAGCTAGAAATCTCATAATATTTAGAAAAATTCAAAGTAAATATACTATAACCGTTCAAAAGGAAGAATAATTGCAGAATTTTACTTACATTCTCCAAGAATAATCTAGCATATCACCTAGTTGTAAACTTTCCACCAAGAAAATGCCCCAAAAACACCAAGATTAGCCTTCCTTCAACAAGTGTGCACTAAATTTTAGTCACAAAACCCTAATTAGGGCACAAATTTCAGACCTCACAAGTTTGAGTCAAAGATGATGAAAAATAAGAGGTAATTTCCCCTTATTTACACAATACTAAAGACCAAAATTAGGTAAAAAAGGTCGACATGGCCAGTTACAAATAATATCCAGTTTTACATTAAATGTCACAAATAAACCCTAAATCAAGACGATAAGGTGATGTCATGCCCTTTTAGGGTGACATTAGGCCCTTTTTGGGAAACATTGGCCTCCTAGAGCAAAACGTTAGGCCTTCTTGGGCCTCGAGAACTTGCCACACATGACACTTGGCATGCAATTGCCTCCAAAACATCCCAAAACACTGGATGACATCATGGGTGACCTAGGTGATGTCAGGGGCCTTCCAAGGAGTACTACATCATGGTGGAAAGGGAACAACCCCCCTGGGTCCAGGCCTCTTAGGCTGCCCCTAGTGTCCTCTCTCTCTGGTGCAATCCTCTGATCTGTCTTCCCCCCCTTCTGGGGTCTCAACATCCATCGGGTGGGATTTTATACCCATGGAGATCTGAACTAATCATCTCCCCATGTGTACCTATCCATCGGGGTACTTGTCCATTGGGTATGGCCCTGCAACATCAACAAATACACCCTCCATGGGCTCATATGTCACAAGGATCATAGCAATGTGAATCACATCTAATCATCAAGTTATTAAACATGTGCATAAAACCCCCTTTTACTAGAACAAGTGCTCAAAGACATTATGTTAATATGCAAGCCAAGTTTGGAGGGAATACTAGGACGTCCTATTGTGCTAATGCTCATTGGATGTGGGATGTTTCTGGGAGAAGTAAACTCTAGGCCATGTGAGTGGATGAGGTGGTAAGGGATGTCTGGGCAAGGGGTGCAGTGATAGAAGGGAAATGTATGTCTTACCTATGGATGCCTTTGATGAGGATGAGATGCACCTTTCATGGATGAAAATGTTTCCAAGACCATTCATGAATTTTATCTTTTATTCTTATTTATTTTTATTTCAAGAGGCTAGTTAGGGGACACTGCCCTAGCGTGGTGACCAGTGGTGGCAATGTTACCCACAAGCATTTCATGGAAATGAGAAGGCTGGCTCATGATGATACCCCCTTTCTCTTGGATATTTCCCCAAGAGCCACTACCCTGGCATGGTGACTAACTTTTGGCAGTGTCATAACGCTACATGCCCATGGACCTTATAGGCTGGCTCATGATAAGACCCCCTATCCTCTAACTAGGTCTTGTTTTATTATTTTTTATGGGTCCCTCTGTTTCTTGCTGAGAAGATTTTTATTGCTTTCTAGGGGATCCCTGGGCGAAGCATCTCAAGGTTTCATTTTTTTGTATTTTATCCTTTTTCCAGTTGCTTTTACCCTCTGGGCCTTTATCTCCTTCTTCCCACAAGGCAAGGTACAACCCTTAGATATTTTTCCAACCTAATGCCCAGACCAGTGTAATGGGATGTATGAGAGGGAAAAAGATGAAAAGTGGTAAGTATGGAGGGATTAGATGATTTCCTTTCATGAATCCCCCCAGTGGCAACTCAAACCCTATGGGTACCAACTTACTAGGGCATCATGTCATTGCCCCCAGGTGTGGTCAAGTGGAAAAGCATAATATCCAAGCACATGTTAGAAGAAAAAAATAATTAAATGCACATATTCAAAGGTTTTGAGGATCATAGTGACACATACCATGATACCCGGACTCATTACATCATGGAGCAATATCCATATCTGATGTAATACCAGGCCGAGGTGATGGATGTTGTTGTTATTGACAAAGTGGAGGCATTGAAGAATGAAAGGATGGGCCCTCTAGGGACATGCTCAAGTCGATCTAGCTCTTGGTACTCCATGTCTGGGACCTGTGGGCCTCGATACATAATATCCTTAGTTATCCCTAGGTTAGGGGATAACATCTGGCTCCAACTTGGGGACATGTGCTCACCGTAGAGCACATGAGAAACTCAACATCTCTGGCATAACATGTGACCTGCTTGATATCAACATAAGGTTGTTAGAAATCATTTGGGGTGGTGATATCACCCCTGACTCATATATATATAATACAAAATGAAAACAAGCATATTCACAAATGGAAATACAAACTATTCTAGCATGAAATGCAGATGGTATATACAATGAATGCCAATTCCTACCTACTTACATGTTGGCTGAATTCTAGGTGAAATAAAACAACCAGTGAAACCACCCTAGCAATGTATCACAATAACTTCCTCTGTTCTTCATCATAAACCAAAATAGTGATAAGTTAAGCACACAAATAACATGAGTTAGAGAATGTACTATATCATCGGAAATAATAAAATATAGCTCATGGAGGCAGGAGGGAGGGACAAAATCATGCCAATTCATGCTCTTAGGAGAGTGCTCAATCCATATCAGAAAGGGATCGTGAAAAGTCAGAGGTCCAATATACTAAATCAAAGGGTCTGAAGGTTGGCTACCTTGGGAGTCTTCACAATCTAAGGTTTGGGAAGGAAATAGAAAAAACCTAGAGGGTGACTGAGAAGTTCTTAAGGGAAGGTTGAAAGAATGAGATGACATAGTTCTTCTTGAGGTATTCAACCTAGCCTTGAACTTGAGGGTTTTCCTTAGAGGAAAGTTAATACAAAATACATATTTCCCGACTACACCTTTAATGACACAACAAGGTAAAGTAATCAAAGGTGGTTGGAGAAAGTTATCACAAGGATACTTCTTCGGGAAAACAAAGTCCTTAATCCTATCAGGATCTGAGCACAACAATGGTTGATAATATTCTTCATGGAATGAATCTAAGTGCTCAGAGGAGTACTCATCAAAATCCTCAAGGTATGACCGAAAATGATCAGGAGAATATGGGACTAGGTCAACCCTGGGTGCTTGGAAAGTATCGGTAATTGTATCATCTCCTTGTTTCCACTTGTCAAAATCAAGATTAACCTGTTGTGATAATTGTAAAGGAAACACTTGGAAATGATTCTCAATGTCGTAAGTGGGTTCCATATCATAAACAACTACATCCCACTTATCTCTCCCAACATGTATGAACTCATCAATAGTGTTAACCATGTCACTATCTGTATCATAACATGAAGGATTTGAAGCATTCAAGGGATTATCTAGCTCCTTTTCGCTTTCCAAATCATAAAGTAAATAATCATCAAAATTTTGGATAGGAAAGTGACTCACTATGTTTATTTCTTCTTGTGCAGGAGATTTTAGTACTTGGGTGTCTTCAACATGCATCATTGTTTCATACTTATGATTTTTCCCCACATATTCAACTGTACAACAAGGAAGATCTAACTTTCCCAAAGATTCCATTTTTTCTTCCTTCTTTGAATCATAAAATAAGGAATTGTCAGGATCCTGAAAAGGAAAGTGACTAACCTCATTTTCTTCTTCTTGTGTAGGGGGGAAATGCTTGTGGATGGATTTAACAAAGGGAGGAGTGCATATCAATACTTCATCATCTTTTTCAGGTTCTAGCTCCTTAACTGTGTCTTCAGTAGTCCTTTGCTCTTCCCTGTGGGATTGGAAAACCTCATCAATATCTTTCCCCTTAGCATTTTGTTGGTCGATGATTTTTTCCCCTTCTTTTTGGAAATTAGCATTAAAGGTTTCAAGGGTAACTAATCTTTCCAAACTAAGATTGTTTGGGGTACCTTTGGGGTCATCAACTTTGGTTCCTAGAGAGAAGATGTGTTTAACCTTGGACAAAAAGATATTCTCCTCAATTTGCCTGGCCATGTAAGAAGCATCATAGATTGTTTTTTTCCCCTTTTTATTTAGGAGAAACCCTAAATGTACTAAGATTTCATTTGTATAGATATATACGAGGTACTTGTCTCCAGGATGATGGATTCTAGGAATTTGATATAGAAATACATCAAACCTAACCTCGAAATCCATGACAATATCATTCTCAGTTTGTTTTACATGTTTGAGTCTTTTTAGTAACATTTGGATATCTTCCAATTTCATACCCCATTTTTTGAGAAAGATTTCTTCTAATTAGTCCATTTATGTGATGCTAGCAACAAGGAGATTATCATACCATCTCCTAGCATTTCCATGAAGAGTGGTAGAGAGAATTTTCATTTCCAAATCTTCAACATCATCATTGATAGGATGGAGTTGAAAGAAAGCCCAAAAATCAACCATGTGATAGTCGACTCTTTCCCCGTCACTACTAGTGAATCTAGGGAGCAATGTTTCGTACTTCAATGGCATTTATCATAGGTATCCTAGGATTTTACTCATGTCTAAAGGTTTGAAGTTTCTCGGGTCCCATTCAGAAGTCATGGTTGGCTTCGTCATTAGTGGAGTCGCCAGATAATTTTCTTGAAAGTTTCAAAGGGATGAGGGGATCGCCCTCAGTAGAGTTTCCGGGTAAGCTTGTAAGATAAATATTCTTGAGGAAAGGCTTACCGAAAAGTGTCGTATTTGAGGAGAATTGACTCAGTGTTCCCCGAAAATGGCACCAAAATTTTATCACACAATTTGTACTTTGATAGAAGAGAAGGTAAAAGGAAAGAAAATTGGCGTAATGGGATACTATCCTATCATTGTCACCTCAATATGATGTCTCTTTCTGTTTAGGGTGGTATAGCTAGGGGAGACATCCCAGGTGACCTGGGGTTTTGATAAGGCAAAGGTGTTGGGCATGTGTTATATTCTTTTCATGTGTGTGTGTGAGCGCGTCAGATATGACAACTGCGTCTGACGATCCCTTTGGCGGTTTTTGTTATTTTTAGCGGATTTTGGTATTTTTAGCGGTTTACTAAAAATAATCCCGGTTTTAGGGATTTGGGTTTTGGTATCTACAAAATAACTAAAAACATTATATATATTGTATACTGAATGGTGAAATTTGATATAATGAATATAAGAAAGGTTTTCTCGGTTGAGGGTTTCCAGTATAAATCTCTGTGTACTATGTGAATGATCCATTGATTAAATTATGTTTTACTTAAGAATCTATATGCATTGCTTTACTTCACAGGTTTAAAACTTACATGTGGTATTAGAGCTCGTTTTTGGCTTTAGAGGGACACCTTTGTTGTTGAGGGTTTGGCTCGGTCTTGATAGATCAATTTTATCTTGGGTCTGTGATAAACCTGGGTTTAGTGGGAGATTTTCTAGTGGTGATTTGAGTGCAGAAAGAGGAATGGCAAGTTCTTCTAGAATCGAGATAGAGAAGTTCAACGGTAAAAACTTTGAGCTATGGAAGCTGAAAATGGAGGACCTTCTTGTAGACAAAGAACAATGGATCGCTGTGGACCTTGGTACACATCCTACTAGTACACCGTCTACTAGCACATAGGCTACTGGTACACAACCTACCAGTACACAAACTACTAGTACACCACCTACTGGTATGTCGAAGGAAGATTGAGAGAAGTTGGACAGAAGAGAAAGGAGTATTATTCGACTCTGCCTGGCATATTCGGTGTTGTCGAATGTCTCAGGAGAATCTACAGCCAAGGAACTATGGGATAAGTTGGGGAATTTGTATCAATCAAAGTCCCTGGTAAAAAAGTTGTTTCTTCGAAAGAAGTTGTATCATCTTAGGATGGAAGATGGAGATTATGTGACAGAACATCTAAATGCCTTTAATACTCTGGTAAGACAACTTGGCTCTGTTAATATTACGATTGCAGAACAAGATAAGTGTATTACTTTGTTATTTTCTTTTCCAGACTCTTGGGATAATCTGGTTGTAGCAATAGGTAGTACCACTCAATCTACATTGAAGTATGAGGATGTAGTTGCATCCTTGTTATCTGAAGAGATGAGGCAAAAAAGCATGGATGGTAACAACACAAATGCTTTATTTGTAAGAGGGCGTACCCAAGACAGGAACCTTGGTAAGACTTCGGGGTGGAGATCTAAATCTATAGGTAGATCTAAGTATCTAGGAAAATCTTTGAGGAAATGTTGGAAGTGTGGTAAAACAGGGCATTATAAGAAAGATTGCAAGTCTAAGAAGGTTGAAAAATCAAAGGGATCTGATAGTAACTCTTCCACAGAGGCGAAAACCTCCACTGAAGAAGGAGGCGATGTTTACCTAGAATCTACAAGCACACATGTAGACTGTGATTTATGGTTGATCAACTTAGGTGTGTCATACCATATGACTCCTCACAAGGAGTGGTTCTCTGAATATGAAAAATATGATGGTGGTGATGTATTCCTAGGAGATGACTCGATAACAAAAATCTTGGGATGTGGAAGGGTTAAGTTGTTGCTAAAATATTGAAGGATTATAACTCTCCCTGGGGTTCTGCACATTCCAAAACTAGCTAGGAGCCTAATATCTGTAAGCAAGATGGATGATGTTGGAGTGGATACTGTATTTGGAAAGAACACTTGCAAGATGGTACAAGGAGCAATGGTGTTGATGAGGGGAGTTCAGTGTGGAACTATGTACAAGTTGTTGGGAAGAACTTATACTAATGGGTGTAACAGTTTTTTTGTCCTTGAGCAGACAAATAAAGAAGAAAAGACCAATATTGTCCCTGAAAAGAAGACCATGCTATGGCATTAAAGACTGGGACATATCGGAGAAAAGGGCCTTCGAACACTACACGGTAAAGGTATGGTTGAAGGTATGTCTAATTGCACTCTGGATTTTGATTTTTGTGAAAATTTCATATATGGTAAACATAATCGAGTAAGATTCTCATCTGGTGCTACAAGAGCAAAGGGGATTTTAGAATTGATACACGGTGATGTGTTTGGACCTGTTCTTGTTCCATACCTAGGTAAATTTGTGAATTATGTTTCATTCATAGATGATTTTTCAAGGAACACATGGATTTATTTTCTTAGAAAGAAATCTGAGGTATTTGATAAATTTAAAGAGTTTAAGGCTCTGGTAGAAAATCAAATAGAGAAGAAAATAAAGGTATTGAGAACAGATAAGGGTGGAGAATTCTACGGAAATGAATTCGAAGAATTCTATAAGAAGCGTGGTATAGCAAGGAAGAAGACTACTCCATACACTCCTCAGTAGAATGGAGTTGCAGAAAGGATGAATAGGACAATGATGGAAAAATCAAGGAGCATGCTCAACGATGTCGGGTTAGGACAAGAATCCTGGGCAGAGGCAATGGGTACAACATGTTACTTGGTCAATCGATCGCTTTCATCGGCGTTGGATGATAAAACTCCACATGAGGTATGGTCTGGAAAGAAACCCTCTCTTCAACAACTTAGATTGTTTTTGTGATGCTTATGTACATGTTCCAAAGGAAAATAGGAGTAAGCTGGATAAAAACGTTGAAAAGTGTATCTTTATTGGTTATAAAGATGGTGTGAAAGTTTATAAACTTTGGAACCCAGAAACTAAGAAGACTGTTTATAGTCGAGATGTTGTGTTCAGAGAGGTAAAAGATGTGTCCAAATAGGAATTCCTACCAACGCAAGACGAACCTGAGAAAATAGAGCTTGAGTTGGATGATGCAAAATCTGAATCATCTGAAGAAGAGGAAGTAGAAGAAGAAGAAGAACCTCATACCCTAGTATTGAGGAGATCAGTGAGAGATAAAAGGAAACCAGAAAGGTATAGTCCACCTGATTTCCATTCAAATTTTGTTTTATATATTACTGATGATGATCTCAGAACTGTCAGGGAAGCAGTGAATTCAAAGGATAGTAAACTCTGGAAGAAGGCCATGGTTGAAGAAATGGATGCCTTGGATAAGAATGAGGCATGGGATATAGTTGACTTACTAGCTGGAAGAAAATGTATTGGTAGCAAATGGTTGTTTAAGAAGAAGTTTAATGCACAAGGTAAAGTGGAGAAATACAAAGCTCGGTTAGTAGCAAAAGGTTATTCCCAAGTAGAGGGAGTTGACTTTGGTGAGATTTTTTCTCTTGTTGCTAAGTTAACTTCTATTAGATTTCTTTTATCTATTGTTGTTGTTTTTTATCTTGAAGTGGAATAGATGGATGTGAAGACAACATTCCTACATGGGGACCTGGAAGAAGAAATCTACATGAAGAAGCCAGAAGGCTTTGCAATGAAGGGAAAGAAAGAGTTGGTCTATAAGCTAAAGAAGTCACTATATGGTCTGAAGCAATCACCTAGGATGTGGTACCAAAAGTTTGACACATACATCCTTGGATTGGGATTTGTAAGAAGCAGGGTTGATCACTATGTATATTCCAAGCAGGTTGTTAATCACTTCATTTATGTAGTGTTGTATGTTGATGACATGTTGTTGGTAGGAAATAACATGGATGTTATCAAGGAGGTGGAATTGCAACTATCCTCCAAATTTGACATGAAGGATCTCGGTGCTTCTAACTTCATTCTATAGTGGCACTCTCAACTACAGAATTTGAATACATGGCAGCCACTCATGCAAGCAAGGAAGCAATATGGTTACAAAGATTGTGTTCAAGTATTGGGTTGGTAGAACAAGCAGTGAGATTAGATTTTGATAGTCAGAGTGCAATATTCCTAGCAAAGAACCCAACTTATCATTCGAAGACAAATCATATTGATGTTCATTATCACTTTGTGAGAGACATGGTTGAGGAAAAGAAGGTGTTGCTGGAAAAGGTTGACACTTTGAAGAATGTTGTAGAGTCATTGACAAAGTCTATGAGCACAACAAATTTCTCTTGGTGTAGAGTAAAAATGGGCATTGCTGCCCTGGATTGTTGACTATATAATCCCCAAGACCCCTGGATGCAAAGAAAACAACAAGTGGGAGAATGTTGGGTATGTGTTATATTCTTTGCCTGTGTGTGTGTGGGCACATCAGATATGACAACTGCATCTGACAATCCCTCATACTAGTGCCCTATTTGTGCCATGTGCATCGGGCTCTTTCCTAGGGGGGTCCCAGGGGGGGGGGGGGGGGGGGGCAGGTATGCCCCCCCCGGGTTACGCATAGCGCCCCGAAATTTTGTTTTGGGCGGTTTTTGCTATTTTTAGCTGATTTTGCTAAAAATAATCCCAGTTTTAGGGATTAGGGTTTTGGTATCTACGGACTACCTAAAAACATTGTATATATTGTATAGTGAATGGTGAAATTTGATATAATGAATATAAGAAAGGTTTTCCCAGTTGAGGGTTTCCGGTATAAATCTCTGTGTACTATGTGTATGAGACATTGATTAAATTTTGTTTTACTTAAGAATCTATATGCATTGTTTTACTTCACAGGTTTAAAACTTACAAAAGGGAAAGTAGCTAGGTAAAATTTCCTGTCTCACAAGTCACCACCGATCAGAAAGTTCGGTTTAAATAACCAATGAAGAGACAATATGCCAGAAGTGTACCTGCCTGGAACAAAGCAACCTAAAAACTATATATTTGCAAGAGCACTTGCTCATTATCACTTCATAAAACCATTGAATTTCTTAAATAAATAAATTCATTAAATATGGTGAAGTAAACATAAATCTTATAACAACAATGTTTATAGAACAATACTTCACATAAAATGTCTTAAAACTAGCTTCAAAATGACTAAAAACCATTAACCATTGAAGTCATAATATTATCATTTGACAGAAGCACATAAGAAAAAGTATATTTCAGCCTCTACAATTGTTTTATGAGCATTTAATGCTGCATTAAATGGCTGTAGCTTACTTTAGTAACAACAACAAGTAGCTTAGTATATCAAGCTATTTTAGGGTTAGAAAGTGTTAGTAGGTTGTTCAAAAAATAGGTTTTGAAGGTTGTGTTGATCAATTACTCAATGGAGGACTTAGACTAGTACTTTCTTAGGGAAAAATGGAGTCAATAAAGTGGCAGAAAAATTTGAAGAAACAATATGATAATAGGAGAGCCAAAGACAAGAGGGGTTGATGAATGAAGTGTTGGTAAGCCAAGGCTTCAACCACCAAACCCTAGGGGAAAATGACTACTAAGGTGCAAGTAACCCTAGGCCTTAGTATATTTTCCTCCCTCTTTAACTCAAAGATGAAGCATGTGATAGATAATATGAAGCAAGAAGTGCTAGAGTGTTGCAATGGCAAGGCCCTTAGCAATGGCTTCAAGAAAAATGACTCCTTGGCACAATCTAGTAGGTGGATAGGAATTGCGATAAGGACAATAACATGTTCTTAATATCCTAGGGTTTTAAGCTAGAAATCTCATAATATTTAGCAAAATTCAAAGAAAATATATTATAACCATTCAAAAGGAAGAAGAATTGCAGAATTTTACTTACATTCTCCAAGGATAATCTAGCATATCACCTAGTTGTAGACTTTCCACCAAGAAAATGCCCCCAAAACACGAAGATTAGCCTTCCTTCAACAAGTGCACACTAATTTCAGTCACAAAACCCTAAGTAGGTTGCAAATTTCATACCTCACAAGTGTGATTCAAATATGATGAAAAATAAGAGGTAATTTCCCCTTATTTATAGACCAAAACTAGGTAAAAAAGGCCGACATGGCCAATTACAAATACTATCCAGTTTTTACATTAAATGTCACAAATAAACTCTAAATCAAGATGCTAAGGTGACATCATGCCCTTTTAGGATGACGTTAGGCCCTTTTTTGGCAACGTTGACCTCCTAGAGAAAAATGTTAGGCCTTCTTAGGCCTCAGGAACCTGCCGCATGTGCCACTTGGAACACAACTACCTCCAAAACATCCCAAAATGTTGGATGATGTCATGGGTGACCTGGGTGACATCATGGGCCTTCTAAGGCCTACATCATGGTGGAAAGGGAACAACCCCCTTGGGTCCAGGCCTGTTAGGCTGCCTCTGGTTAAACGTCCTCCTCTCTCTCTGGTGCAATCCTCTGATCTATCTCTCCCCCCTGCTAGGGTCTCAACATCCATCCGGTGGGATTTTAGCCCCATGGAGATCCAAACTAATCATCTCCCCATGTGTACCTATCCGTTGGGGTACATTTCCATCGGGTGTGGCCCTTCAACATCAACATATACAACCTACATAGGCTCATAAGTCACAAAGATCATAAGAATGCAAATCAAATATAATCATCAAGTTATTAAACATGTGCATAAAACCCCCTTTTACTAGAACAAGTGCTCAAAGACATTATGCCAATATGCAAGCCAAGTTTGGAGGGAACACTAGGACATCCTATTGTGCTAATGCTCATTGGATGTGGGATGTTTCTGGGAGAAGTAAACTCTAGGCCATGTGAGTGGATGAGGTGGTAAGGGATGTCTGGGCAAGGGGTGTAGTGATAGAAGGGAAATGTATGGCTTACCTATGGGTGCCTCTAATGAGGGTGAGCTACACCTTTCATGGATGAAAAGGTTTCCAAGCCCATTCATGAATTTTATCTTTTATTCTTATTTATTTTTATTTCAAGAGGCTAGTTAGGGGACACTGCCCTGGCGTGGTGACCAGTGGTGGAAATGTTACCCACAAGTATTTCATGGAAATGAGAAGGTTGGCTCATGATGAGACCCCCTTTCTCTTGGATATGCCCCCAAGAGCTACTACCCTAGCATGGTGACCAACTTTTGGAAGTTTCATAATGCTACATGGCCATGGACCTTATAGGTTGGCTCATGATAAGACCCCTTATCCTCTAACTATGTCTTGTTTTATTATTTTTTATGGGTCCCTATGTTTCTTGCTAAGAAGATTTTTATTTCTTTCTTAGGGATCCTTGGGTGAAGCATCTCAAGGTTTCATTTTTTTGTATTTTTTCTTTTTCCATCTACTTTTACCCTCTGGACATTTATCCCCTTCTTCCCACAAGGCAAGGTACAACCCTTTGATATTTTTCCAACCCAATTCCTGGACCAATGTAATGGGATGTATGAGCAAGAAAAAGATGAAAAGTGGTAAGTATGGTGGGAGAAAATGAATCTCATGAATCCCCCCAGTGACAACTTAAACCCTATGGGTAGTAGCTTACTAGGGAATCCTAGCATTCCCCCTAGGTGTGGTCAAGTGGAAAAGCATAAGATCTAAGCACACGTTAGAAGAAAAAAATAATTAAATGCAGATATTCAAAGGTTTTGAGGATCAAAGTGACACATACCATGATACCCTAACTCATTACCTCATGGATAAAGATCCATCTCTACTGTAGGACTAGGCCGAGGTGATGGATGTTACTGCCCTTGAAAAAGTGGAGGTGCTGAAGAATGAAAGGATGGGCCCTCTAGGGCCATGCCCAAGTCGATCTAACTCTCGGTACTCCATGTATAGGACCTGTGGGCCTCAAGACATAATCTCCTTAGTTTTCCCTAGCTTAGGGGATAGCATCTCCAATAACCATCGAGGAGCTTCTTGCAATTTCCTATGAAGATTATTTTACCATCTCACAACTTTGTGCCAACTCCTTCGGTTTGACTAGAGGAGCTTGTATAAAATCCTATGGACAAAACATAGGAGTTATTGTCTTATCCTCCAATGAACATCATTATCCATGTACCAAGTCCTCTGGTATACACCATGGATTTTCCCACGAAGTGCTTTGGTATATATCGGAGGACTTCTCACCAAATTGTTCGATTCTTCCCCAATGTCATATCACATATATTGTGCCCACACAACTATAAAAGGAGTATCCCTCCCTTCATTTATTCACCTTTTTTCACTGAAAGACCAAAAATAGAGAACTGGAGCAAATTCCCCATTGATTTTTTGAAGAGACGAAATCATCGCACCATCCATTTACCCCTATCCACATGTCGATGAACTGCCAGCTAATCCCTAATCTAGTTGTGCCCCTTTTTTTTATCTCACTAGTAAATCATTCTAGGGTTAGGGTTTTTATTATTTCTTTTTAATTTAATTTTTTTCCCTTTGGACTTAGGTCTCCCAAGTTCTTTATGGTGGCAATGGATCTCCACCTCTACCCGTGACACAACCTCCCCCTCTCTCCTTGGTCTTCCCTTTTCCCTTCTCTCACATTTATACTCTGTATGAGTTTCTTGCCACAAAGTAGAATCAAGCTTGAAGATGTAAGGATATTTAAAACCCTAGGACATCCATGATGGCCAACCCAAACTTATTCTTTCCCTAATCCATCGTCCCTCAACCCTCCTTTTTCCTAAGCCCTAAAGAAAAAATAGGTTGAAGAAACCTCGACATGACTCAGTGTTTTTCAAAAATCCTTTAAGACCAGAGAACTTAACTCGAACATCTTCGGTTTATTCGTAGGTTTTCAGACAAAATCCTCTGGTATTACCAGAGGAGTTAGTCTAAACTTCACCAGTTTTCACACCGCTCACTGGCATACTTGATTTGAACTACCCTGGCACCTTTGGAAAATTTTGTACCAACCAACCCGATCTACTCGAAATACTTAATGTAAATTCCTCAAGTTTCAACCAGAGGAGTTAATACTAACATCGTTTATGTCTACACTTACAAAATAACTTCTCCACATGACTTTCGTCGTTTGTTTGGAGACTTCTTCACGAAATTCCCTGATGTATTCAAAAATTTTCACACGAGTTCTTTCGGTGTACACTAGAGTCTTTAACATTAACTCCTCCTATGTACAAAATGGTCTGTCGGCGCACTTGATACTAACTCCTCCAATTACCATCAGAGAAGTTCATACAAATTTCTCTGGTTTTATAATTTTTTGTCCTTTTCAACCTTTATTTTTCACAATTCCTTCCATTATACTTTATTCGTCCAATGATGACGTCCCACCTAGTATCAACACAAGTGATTCCTCTATTATTTCACTTGAGATGCTTAGAAAAATTATTTTTGCATATATATGTATCAATTATGGATATTTACTTCCACTAATCTCATATTTACTTTGCAAATTCAAATATGTCTTCGAGAAAGAAGACAACCATCAAAGTGTCAATCACAAAAGCTTCCAGAAGTGGTTCTCAGATCGAACATGAGCTTGAGATTGCAGGGGAAATGTACAATGACACATATGGATTCCTAGAGAAGGGAGAATATGCTCTCAGGTGGGTGACATATAAAATATGTTTAAAAGAAATAATTTTTCCACCGATGTTGAGGACTAGGATGAACTCAAGATTTTCAAGAACATCATAAATTTTGGGATACATAGAGTAGCATATCGAGTTGTTGTATTCCCTTGTGTTGTCTTCATCTCTTGGATACTTAAGCATGTGGACTTAGGGAACATATATATCTTCAATGCAAGGGGAGAACCTATAGCATCATTCAAGTCGAAAGACCTAGCCAAATGTTATCAAATAGAGAAGGGGACCAAGAAGCTAGAAAATGAACTTCTTGGCAAGTTCAAGCACACAACTAAGGATTTATGCCGCATATGGTACAAGATAGATAAGTAGTTCAAAATTAGACCCAACAATGGATATCCCATGACCGTGATAATAAATCCTTATCAATACATGGTGGCCATGTTGTGCAATATGTACGGGGATAAATATGCCTCCAAATTTCCCCTATCACATATGCCACTGATTTACCACTGTGCAAACAAAGGATCATCATCCAACTGGGATGAAATCCTATCATAGAACCTAACAAAATCCATCACATCGGTCGTAGAAGCCCAACCAAGACCTTCCCAAGTTTACATATGTCTTCATACCTCATAGACATCATGTGAGTGGCCTACCAAAACCCAAAGATGAGTTGGGAATGGTAACTGTTAGACATGACCATTCATATATATTTCAAAGTGCTCTAGGAACACAAGTATAGAATAAAGTACTAAAATATCCACGAGCACTTCCTAGCTCTGTTATATGAGTTCATTTTTTGCACACTAGCCCCATGTATGACTGACAAAGCAATAGTTTTCATAAATAGGATTTGGGATTGGTACCTGATGGAACACGACACTTATATCAAGATATACATAGCTAGGAAAGCACCCCTTCTGCTCCCTAGATTTGTACCAGAAGAACTAGTGCTTCAAGAAGTGGCTTATCAAATAATGATCAACGGAGTATGGGGAGTGTTTTACCAAGATAATAAATCCATATGGACACCACTCCGGAGTACATCAATTCGTACTTCTTCACAACCAAAAAATAGGCCTGGGACAAAGTGGATATATTGTTATCGTACCACTTTGGTGAAGAAAGGTTTATAAGGCATGACCTGAAGAAGGTCATCAAAGAACATTTTAACAATTTGGGCGTACCTTGGGTGTACACATTAGAAATTTTGGAAGAAGAATATATAAAATGTAACACAAGGAATTATGATGAGGTCATCTTCAAGAGACAAGGAAATCCCATAGGGAGGATTGTAGATGAATAAAGAGCAAGAGAAGAGGCCAAAAAGAAGGAAGAAGAAGAGGCAGTGGAAAAAGGATCTACTACAACCACATCCATGTAGTTGGGATATGTCGAGGAAGAAGAAGCAATAGTAGATAAGAAGAGGAGAAACAAAGAAAAGGTCCATAACAATGATGGTGCTAAAAAGAAGAGGAAGATTGTTGAAGAAGCAAAAGCAAAGGAAGTCGCACAAAAGGAAGCCGAACAAAAAGTAGCAGCTGAAAAGGTGAAAAATGATGCAACAACAATGACAGAGGAAGCATAAAAGGAAGCTAAGGAAGTAGTAGACAAAGCAGCTGAAGAATAATGAAAAAATAAGTACGCTAAAAAAAGAAGTGATGATGCTCAACTGATGGACAATGATATCCAAAAAATATCAACAGTAGGTGCCAATGAACATATGCCATTCAACATGTTAGTTTTGGGAAATTTTATTCCATCCAAACCTAGTGAAGTACATGTTAGCACCGCCATTTGCTTCTCCATCTAGGGTTGGTATTAGTTGAGTCATGGCCTGTGTGTCAAGGCATGTGAAGTCAGGTACTGAAAAACAAAAAGGTCGAAGTTAGCGGGTGTTCAGTTGGCCCTTGGAGTCGGGAAGGGATGTCAGAGTCAAAACACGTGTAAATGGTACTAGTCTATTCCCAAAGAGTCAGGTCTTGTCAAAAAATGATTTTCTACATGCCACGGGTCGAGGCAAGTTGTTAATAGAGTTCATGTCGGTAAGTGCAATGATCATCATCACCTCATTATGGGGGCTGGAAGAATGAAAAATCACGGCATTCATATCAAGTATGCACTACAACTCTTATCAACTATACTTTACACACGCGAGGGTTCTATGGAAGATCTTCAGTTCGTTTCTAAACATCCAGTTTCCATGAATTCAGTACTCTCTGGCATGATTCTACCTCTTACCTGCTCTGTTATAAATTCTCGACGTTCTGTATGCATTCCATTCACCAGTCGGTCTTATGCACTATTTGTAGTTTTTCTTGCAAGCCCAGATTTATCAAGTTTCCTGCCTTGGGCCCCTACCAGATCCATCATGTGTTGGACGAATACGCGTTGCACCATGATAACCTCCCAAAACATAAGGAAGAGCATGCAAAGTGGCAGAAACATTGGTCCCCAGCCCCAAATCTTGATTTTGATCAAAAAATATCGAGAGGTCAGAACGTCCTTTGAACAGTTTGGGTGCATGGCCTTTTGTAGGAAAGTTCAAGGATTCAATACGAGACTAGACGAGTAGTTTTCACTCAGTTTCGATGGATTCCGCGCAGAGATATCAGGTGTCATTTTCCAGGTGACATAGGAAACACTGTCGACCGCAAGAGATATCCCTCTGCATGGTGAAAGGTGGTTCAAAGGCATACCTTTGGATGCACAATGCTATGAATATTTCATCAAGCGAGATTGTTTAAGTGGGAAAATTGAGGCAGACATTTTGATTAGATATTTGTAGGAACCTGTTCAGAAACTGCTTGAAGTAATCAGGAGATATTTCACCTGTGAAGGGAGATTCGATAGGATACACCCACACCACATTAGATTTTTTATGCACTTCACAGGAAAGAGGCCATTAAATCTTCCCTTTTTCTTACACCAAGACCTCCGAGAGATGGCGGGCAACACCCAAGTTGAAGTGGATAAATTGAAAAGGAAGATCTCTCATGTCTCTTTGATTAAACTGATTGTGTTGGAGGAATTAAGATGGTTAGGAAGTGACTGAGATTCTTTCTTGCTCACAGTAGGCATCCCCAAGGATCCAAAAGGGGATTTCCCTCTACACGCAGAAAGAGTAGTATCACACCGTACGGAGGCCATATTGGAAGAGGATACACAGAAAGAAAGGATGTCAGAAGCCCTAGCCCCCCAACAACAAATACCCTGGAGAAGGGGCAGGACAAAGAAGAGCAAGGAAGTTGGGGATACTCTAGCCCCAAGTGAACCGCACGCGAGGTCAACTGTTGAAGAATTACTTATGCGTGCCATTCGGATAGAACCGGTTGAAGGTACAAGCCAAGAAAGATGGAACATAACAAGAAGGACAAATAGTGAAGGCGTAGATGTTCCAGAATCATCACAACAGCTGAAACAATCACAACTCGCTATCGTCGAGATTTACGAGGAAAACAGGGAACTAAGACGACAGTTGGAATAAAATACTCTTGAAGTGTCAGCATCGCAAGGCCACAAAGGAAACATCACGTGGCTCAAGAGACAACTCAGAGAGGTGCAATATACAATCGTATAGTTGCGCGAAACATAGAGGCTGTCAGAAGAAAGGAATGTGAAGCATTTCAGAGAATGTGAAGTGACCGAGGAGAAAGTTTGCGTAGCTCTTGCCAGTGCTCAAAATAAAAACGATTAACTAAGTTCATTCTTGTATCCTCAAAGGAGCATGGATATTGACAGTTTTGAAGGAGGCATCACCTTTAGACGGTTTTTTCATTTTGGTAATGACCACGACAGTCGGCAGCCACTCGCCACGAACGCACCCCAGCAAATGAGTGCGTGACATAAATCAAGGTCGTTATAGTGGATGGCGGGAGTTTGACAGGATACTTGATCGTTCATATATCTTCTCGAAGGAAGGAATTGACACCTCACTCTCCCTAGGGTGAGACTTTGCTAATATTGAATCCTCGTGGCAGAATACAAGCACTCATGATGCAACCAGATGCAGTTGTTTTCTATTTTTGGAAAGGCGTCATGCGAAGAGCCATTTAGCATACATCAGTTAGTTTCCTAAATTCTAGAGATAGTATCTAGAGATCAGGGTATCCCAAGGGGTACCCTCGCATGTATATTTTATCTTTTCAATGTACGTCAGGTTGATTGGCAAACTAGTGTAGAAAATGACTATTGAATGTAGTTTGAGCTCGATCGAAATTTAATGCAAAAGTCCTGAAGCTTGATGAAAATATTCCAATTGTAGTAGTTGGATGTATTGTTTCCTTTCTTTGTGTATGTACTTCTTGTGTTCTTTATTCATATCTATTTTTGTTTAAATATGAACGTATTTTTGAGACTGGGATTCACTGCGCAGTGCCCTGGGATTTGCGCCATTTAGACAAACCGTTTTCCTCTAAGTTAAACTCCAAATTCATCCTCACCGATGCTCCGATTTGCTTCATGTGTTTTTCTCCCACCATACACAATGATTTTTCATTGAAGACTATTGCTCGCTTAGCCTTTATCCTCTCAAGTTCAATCACCGAGTCATTTGTTTCTATCATTTTCTCGAACCAACTCCATAGCCCAAGGTCTTACTCTCTTGTGCCAATATAACTAGAATGTATTATTTAAAAGGTGTTAAATATATCTGATAGCGCAAAGCCACATTCTGTACTGAGACAAAGTCTCCTGAGAGAGCCCTCTCCAGGTTCGAAAGGCTAGTTTCGGATCTCAAAGTCGGTTTGTAGGTTGCCTTTGTCATTCATTTCTCAGCCGAACGAAGTTTACAAAGTGCTAACAGTACCCAACCTAAATCATTGAGGTGGATATTAGTGGCCACCCACCTCTTCCAACTGGCTCACATACAATTTTCATCTTGGCAGGTTTTTTCTATCTTTTCAGGTCCTAAACTTCTGAGGCCATTTTGAGGCCCTAAACAACGTTTTTTTGGGCTCGCCATAGTCACACTATTGTCAAGGGTAGATTGTTATCGAAAAATGGGTAGTCCTCATATAAACCTTTCCAACAGGATATCATGCACCTAAAACCAAGATTGTATGAAAATGTTACGACCCCGAGAAGTTGATGTACCAACTTACCCGATCAGGGCCTACATGACTTTTGGCGCTTCATCTCCTAGGGTTATGTTTTTGGATGTCTAGGTTTTTTTTTATTTCTTCTTGATGCTAAAAATTCTCGGAGGCCTCATTGTAATGTTCTCAGATGAATGCGCGTAGCCGCCACATCTCTTCTTAGATATTAGCTACCACCATTTGTGCAAGCTTGTTTCATTCTGCATTTTACAGTTTCCGCCCATAAATATGGATTAGTAAAGAAATTCACATATGACCAAGTGTCAAGAAAGATTGTGCAGGAACACGTGAAGAAAGTTTTGGTGACCTGGGGGAATCCAATTTTTTTTCTCACACAAACTCCCATAACAGGAAATGCCAGTGAAGATTTGATTTCCATAGCCTCCATTGACTCTGTTTTCATGAATGTCGTAGAAGATAATGTCTGAAAAATAAACCAACAAAACACGGAGAAATAAGAAAGGATCAGGGAGCTCGAGGATAAGCTTCATCAAGTAAATATTGATGAGGGTATCCTTCAAATATTCAAGGCAAGTATAGAGAAGGTTAGAATGGAGGTAGAGGAATCTATAATTGACATGTATGCCCACCTGCACATGTTCCAGGATGTAGCCGCCACCATCATCGATTAGTAGAGCAGGGTAAAATATAAGAATACACAGATGAACACCATACAAGAGGGTATGGACAATATAGATAGGTGGATTGCAGAAAATCCTGATGCACCATTTGAACTCCCTCTCCCTTCAATCATGGAAAGAAAAACAGATCTCTACTCATTGGAGAGCTACCAACAAGCTAGACAAAGGGAAAACAAATAAACAACTAGATCAATGGCGATATTTTCATGCTTGCACAGGGAAGCACATGAATTGATCAAGATATGTCAACTCCCCTAATTATAATAGCTTGGAAAGAACCTCATAATGGAAGAACCGGTCAACAAGATACAAGACAACACAAACCACAGATAGGAAGTCACTGAATTGGCCACCATAGTAACAATGGAATTAATCGAGCATCATCTTATACAACCAAACTAAGTTTTCAATGTGTTAGCGATATTTCTTGCTAAGGGGTTTGGATATAAAAAGAATGGGTTAAAACCCACTTGTCCAAAGTTTCGGGCGATGATCCACCCGTGTTAAGCAGCAAGCAAGACCGAGCGGTCCAAATTTGCGCACCCAGATCGACGGCGCACAACAAATTTTGGACCCCCCTTGCCTTCCAATCTTTAAGCAGGGGGGGGGGTCCGAGATCGGGGGCGCACCTCTCCGACGGTCTAGATGAGCGTGCCCAGATCAACGGAGATGAAGACCATTTCAGACCCCCCCCCGCCTTTCTACCTTTAAGCGGAGGGGGGGGGTCCGAAATCCCATGTGCACCTCTCCGACGGCCACGATCGAGACACCCAGATCAACGACGCTCGTGCAGCCCCGCTCTCCTTAACTGCCATATGATTAACCAGTGTGGGCCCTCCTCCTGTCATTTCATTCTTCCTTCCGCCTTTCCCCTACTGACGTGTGTCATCCACTCACCTCTCCTCTTTGGTCTGCGTGGTTATCCTTTCTTCCCATCATCCCTTCATTTCCCGCCACGCGTCTCGTTCCTTTCCACATCAGTTTCTCACCCGGAGGCGAGCTCGTTTCTCCCGTCTTCTCCCCATCTACCTAGATGCCTTCCACCCTGGATCATCCTCTGTCACCCCCTCTCTGTCATCACTCCTACCATACACCATGTCCTCCGCGATGGCCCTCATGTCCGTCCCTCAAGCTATTCGGTTGCTTCAGATGGCAGCGCGAGAAGCCTTCCCCATCCCGAGATGCTGAGTTGGCCTGACCGTTCTCAATCCCAAGAAGCAGTTATTGAGGTGGTTGAGGGTGGTTAGACATCGTCTCCGCCATAATGGGGACGTCCTGTAATGAATTAAAATCACGTCGATTCGCCGATGTAACTGTCAGAAGATCTATCGCGTCTGCCACAAGTTGCACGATTATTCAAAGATTGCGGCTGCAGAGTGTCAGAAGCCATGCAGACGCAAAGCTTTCAATGCATTTTCTCGATCTTGTTGATGTTGTTGTTTCGAGTATATGTAGGCATTTTTTCCATTTTTGTATCGATCGATGGTAGAGCTAAGCTCCGGACTGTAAAGTTTCAGCGACATTTTGGTTTCCTGGTTATGCCTCTGTGTTTGAGATTTCTTGGTTTATAACAAACAGTTTCCTTTCTTTCCCGTCTTTGTTTCATCTTTGCTAGAGGGTTCACAGTGAAGGATTCGCATGGACTTAACAATCTTGTTGCGATAAAGGATTTGTTGTGGCATCTTTGTACTCTCTGGTATATGTGTTTGAATGTAAAAGGATTTTGGGTTCAATACATTTCTTCTTCATCTGTTGCAAACCGGATGTCTGTGATAGATCTTGCACCCTTCTTGTACAAGTCTTCCACCTACTCACCCTTTATTATGACTCACTGTTTGGAGTTTACCAAGACCTCACTCGTTCATGCATGCCTGGTCTAGTTTCCGAGTTGAGATTGTGTTGTTTTGAGTCTTTTCTCCATTTGATCACCCTTTAAACAAACCGTGACATTAAAACTGATGGGCGTCGGGCTCTGCTCCTGCTAGCAATCCAGGGGTGACTTCCGATAGCCAACATCTCTGGCGCCGTTGCCGGGGACGAAGTTGAAGATTTTCCCTGGGAAGAACGACAATGACTAACTGATTTCTGAAGGTGCATCAGATATCAGAACTTGAAGATTGCTACTGTGCACCTGGCGACTCCACTATGACGACTCCGCTGGGGAGAACCTGTTCTATCAACTGTGGCTTCGAGAGGCTGACATACGAGGTCAAATCCACATTTGCCTTTGGCCACTCCAGAAGCAGACTTGGAAGAGGTGCGCAGAAAGGGAAAGAGAGTTGCAAAAGAGGTTTCTGTCGATGAAAAAGGTAATACGCCCTCCCCTTCTGTGAGAACTCCATTGTTAGATTCTCAGTTTCCTAGTCGTCCTTCCTCTGAAGTTTCACGTTCTCTGAACTTCGGGAGTGTTCCTGTTGAGTTTTCCCCTCCTGGTCTAGCATCGGAGGGAGAGATCCTTGTCACTCCCCTCTCAGGAGGTTTCACTACTCCTCCTTTGATTACTACTACTGCACAGAGAGAGATACCTACATACTCAAGTCCCTTATACTTCTCTCTGTTTTCCCCGTTATCTCCTGTGAGGACCTCTTTTCATTCCTCACCTGTTCACACTCCATATCCTCCAAGTTCTCCTCCACTCAACATCCCTATGGTTGGTGTTAATCCCCCTCCGAATAGAATGGATGCCATAGTTGTTGCTAGATATGCTCCTTTGATTCTTCCTCAGCCTTTGAATCCTCTCCCTGCTGGAGACTATTTGAAATACATGCCCAAGTTCAGTGGTGAGGGAGATGTCACTGCTGAAGAGAACCTAGCTTCCTTTTATAGCTATGCAGACAACCTGAATATTGAGAATGAAGATGTCTGGATGAGAGTCTTCGTCCAGAGCCTCGATGGTGAAGTTAGGAAGTGGTTCAGGGGGCTGGCCCCTGGATCTATTGTTGGTATTGAAGCTCTGGATAATGTTTTCCTGAGACAATGGGGGGATAGAAAA